>PVJO010013340.1:0-52186 GCA_004026905.1 Hystrix cristata
CCCTTCAGGTTCATCCATCTTGTGGCTTGTGTCAATCTCTTTTTCAGGGGCTAGTAATATTCCCTTATATGTATATACCACGTTATGTGTATCTGTTCACCTATGAATAAACTGTTGGGTTGCTGCCACCTTTTGGCTACAGTGAATAATGCTGCTATTAACATGGGTGTACGAATATTTCTTTGGGACCCTGCTTTCCATTTTTTTATATCCAGAAGTAGAACTGTTGGCTCATATGGTGACTCTCTTTTTAATGTTTTGAGGAAGTGCCTTGCAGTTTTCCATGCTAGCTTATGAGTTCTTGTGGGGAAATGCCCGGCCTTACTTATTCTGACTGGGAAGCCTCCAGAGAACGAGGAGGAAAAGTGTTGAGACAGAACTCATCCTCTGCAACTCCTTCAGTGGAAAAGAGGGGCTTGGATTTTTCCAGTGTGAATTTTTGCTTCTCTTCTTCATGCGCCCCACCCTGCAAGTGAGCATCCACAGAAGCCCAACGTCAGACACCCCAAGGTGAGCAGAAATTCGGTGTTCTTGGTGAGGCTGGAGGACCAAAAAGCCCAGGAAGCGACTTAGGGACAGTCGCTCTCTGCGTGCGTGAAGTCTGACCCTCTTGGCCAGGGGAGCTGGGGTCCATATGAAGGGTCGTCACATACAGAAGGAGGAGACAAGTCTACAAGTCCCGGGAAAGACTCGCAGCATCTTTATCTCTGGCTTCTACTGCGTCTCTTGCTGGAGTGAAAAGCAGCTGTTCCCGCCAATTCTCTGTGCCACCGGCAGGGGGCGCGCTGGTGGGGCGCAAAGTGCAGCTTTGGCCTCAGAGAGGCTTGTGTTTAAATCCCTGCGCTCCTGCTTACTGCTCACGTGACCTTGGGCATCTTCCTCGGCTTTGAGGTTCCCTTCGTCCAGCGGTGATCATGTTGGATTTTGTTGTTGTTTTGTTTTTCGAGACAGGGTCTAGCTACGTAGTTCAGGCTGGCCTTGAACTCACAGTAATCCTCCTGCCTCGGCCTCCCGAGTGCTGGGAATACAGGTGTGTGCCAGTGTGCCTGACTCTCGTGTTGGATTTTGAAATTTTGTTGTAAAGACAACAGGATGCAGAGTTCAGGGCTCTGCAGATGTCCCCTTTCTTTCTTCCTCTTAGCTCTTCCTCAAGTGCTTTGGGTTCTGGCCCCCAGACTTAGCGCGGACTCACACTTCCAGGACTCCCCAAAGTGTGGCGGGAAATCAGAGGTTCTGGGGGCTGCAAGCCACGCCCCCTCGAGCTAATTCCGGGGCAGGTCCTGAGCTCGGGGTCCCCCTGTCCCTTCCGATGGCTGCTGAGGGGAGAGATTGGCCCCCCAGACCCTCCCCTGCCTGGCCTGGGTTTGTTAGATTGCGTTACACAACCTCAGAGTTACTTAACCGTAGAGGACTTTGGTGAGTGAGCGTGTGTGTGTGTGTGTGTGTGTGTGTATGTGTGTGTGAGCCTGTGTGTTAACAGCGATTTGTGATAGATGCCTCTGCTGCCCACACATTCAGTAACACCCACACTCACAAAAAAGAGAGCGAGAAGGGGGAGGGGAGTGGCTTTTAGGGGAGGTAACATAACTGCTTGCAATTTGGCTATTCATTGCATCTTCGGCTTTTTATGTAGTGCATTAGTGGAGGCAATTTCATGCATATGGATATAATACATTAAGTGGAGGCATTTAAATATAGTGAAACTAATTTTATGATGATTAGTTGAAGGAAAACATTGCCTTCGTATCATCTATATAGAAGCCAATTTGCATGAAAATGCCCAAAGTTGCTATGCCAACATTTTCTCGGCTGCTGGTCGGGGTCGTCTCCGAGTCAAGACTTTGTATTAAAAATCGGTCTCCAGTGCCCGTGTCTTTTAATTCATTGCAAGCTGTAGGCCATTTGCTCACAAAGCGCTCGCAGTAAAACAAATGAATAGCTAAAATACTCATTTGCATGATTCCCATTTGAAAACGATTCCCCTGAAATTAAAAAAGCGTGTTACTCGGTTGTGAAGATGGATGGGCCGGCGAGGCGGGCAATTAATATTTCCGGCGTTCTCTTTAAAGCCCTCCCAAGACTGAGAACAGCACATGCCAGACAAATTGGGCCCCACAACAGTTTTGGGGCCTCGGCGGCAGCAGCTTGCTTCCACTGTCTCCCCTTTATTGTCTCGCTTACATTATGCAGTAATTAAAACTATTTACCATTCCTACTTAGCCGCCATCTGCTACCACGGAAGGTTCTTCTTCACAAAGCCTTCTTAAAGAGCAGGAAGCAGAGGGGAAGGCTGGGTGCTGGCTGTGGAGAGGGGTTCGGGGTCTTTGTCCCTCTGCCTGCCCTGTCCACCCGTCCTTCTGACGAAGGAATGGCAGAGGAGCCTTGGCACGCAAGGTGGAGTTTCTGAGGGAGCTGGTTGTGTGGGAGGTGGGCGGGTTAGAGTGTAGCTTCCTCAATCTTTCGGCTTGGGTCTGAGCTGATCTGCATGTCTAGGGTGAACCTAGGCCTGGTTCCTCAAGCAGTAGTAACTAAAATGTGCCGGGGGCTTTCGCCGTGGAGCTGGGGTCTGAGGCAGAGCCACTAACTCTAGCTGTACAAAGGCTTCTCTGAACCAGCGTGGCCAGCCGAAGCTCGAAGGCAGAAAAGTCTGGTGGTTGGTGGTATGCTGGGCAGTCAGAGGCCCTGTGGGCTTGGTCAGTCCTAAGAGGGCACCTTCTTCTAATTCCCACAAAGGTGCTCTACGGCCTCTCTCTGGGGCCTGGTCTGAGGGAAGCTATTTTGAAAGCTGCCGAGTTGCTGCCCTCTCAGTCTGGTTTTACCTCAGGGCCTGGCCTTGGACAATCTGAACATTTCTGCCTCCTGGGCCCAGTCCCCGAAGCCATCACAGACTCAAGGGAGGAAGAGCTGAACACGGTGGGATACGGAGCTCTTGTCTGTGTGACAAAAGGTGGCCAGGGCCTGTAGACACAGAACAGACCCAAGCTCCGGGAGGCCTGGTCTTGTGTTGAGACTGGTTTTGCGTGCCTGTCTTGTGGTGCTGGGCACAGAAAGGGTTTCCCCAAGGGCTTGTGGAATTAGGTTGGTAGTGGAGCTTTTGGCCTTGACTCTACTGCCAGCCATGAAGCTTCTTCCGAATCTTCCGAATCTTGCCCAGAGCGGTGTCCCCGCTGTGACTTTTCTGGCTCCATTCCTCAGCAGGGTCCTCGAGGCCTAGGCCTGGCGCCACCTCCTTCCCCATCCTCCTACCCAACACCTTCATCCTCGCATCTCCACCCTCTTGGGCAATAGGCACATGCTGGTCCAGGCCCGCAGACAGCTCTGTGGCCTCGGCTAATGTGTGTGGGTTTGAGTTGCTGCGTCTATGACTCTCACACTCTCCAATACTGGTGCCCCAGAACTTTCTGGCTTTTGGCGGATCACTGAGGCAGCCTGAACATGCTTAATGAAGTGGTAATAGTGTGTTGAAGATGTTGGTTTGGGTTCCACCAACGAGACAGGAGCTTCATCTGGTGCTGGGGCAGATTGTTTCTAGAGTAGGCGGGTGCCACATTGTCACCCACCACAAGTCCCCTGCTGGGCCCTGTGTGCTCCCGTGAGCCCTGCGGACTTGAGCTCATCCTTGCTGACAGGACAGTCTGGGTCCTGGAGTCAGAGGAGACAAACAGGTAAGTGGGAAAAGGCAAGACTTTCCTAGAGGACCATCTTCTGAGGCCTGACTGCGGTCGCAGGGCCGCCTCAGGTGCGTCTCCAGTGCCGTCCCCACAGCAGCCCTGCTGCCACTTCCTCCTCCACCTGCAGCCCCATCTCCGGGCTCCCCTGCGTGTGGCCAGGGCTGAGAGGTGGCTGGGGATGACCTTTGTGTCCCCAGGCTGCCCTCTCCTTCCGCCCACCATTGTCTGACTCCAGGTCACCCTGGAAACTCTGCTGTTCTCAGTTTCTGCTCCACTGAGCAGAGTTTCACCACTGCCTGTCTTGAAGCAGGCTCTGGCGAGTCATCAGTGGATGAGGATATAGGATTTCGGGGTCCCCTGTGTCTCCCCAGAGCAGGTTCTCTGCTGCAGGGGACGCATTTGCATGCTGAGGACCTGCAGCTTTAAGGTGTTAGTGGCTCTTAGCTGTGCAGTCCAGAATCAGACGCTTGAAAACTGGGCCCAACCTTGCCCGGGAAGAGCGCCATGATCGCCCCATACCCAGCGCTGCAGAGAAGGGCCTACGCCAAACTGCCGCACCAGCGACCTCCTTATCCCTGCAGCTACTCCTAAGGTCCTCATCCATGAGGGGAAGATTGGGACTCAGGAGACCTGGCTTGGGCCCGAGGTTCCAATGCTGTTCCTCACTTGGCTTCTCTGAGCCTCCATCGCCTCATTTCCCCCCTGTATCTGCAGCAGCGCCCCGGCCTTCAGATCCTCCCCTGGCTGGAAGCCTGCGTCTCCTGACAAACTCTAAAAACTATTATTATGAAGCTTTGTTATTGAGATGTGAGCAAGAAGAGCATTCCTAGTCTCCAAAGAAGGCATTAGTGAAAGTAAACCAGGAAGCAGGACTCTAGAAGGTGGGAGTTGGGGGAAATGAACAGAAAAGCCGAAATCCACTTTCCGGAAACCTCTTCCTCTTCCAATTTGGAGGAAAAGAAAGTAGCGGGTGGGGGGAGTCAGCTACTCGCTTAGCAAATACCACTAAAGATCAATTCAGCGCCAAAATAGAATCCCACGTAGGAAACGATCTTGCTTCACAGAGCTGGAAAAAAAAATTAACATAGAGAAGCCATTTAATGCAGGAAAAATATTTGTATGTAAAAGGAAATATTTTAGGTGGGAGTTGAATACCAAATGATTTTGGCTCTCTGCGGGGAGTAATGAGGCATAGCAGCACACAATTCTATATGCATGTGATAATATCATCGCACGCCTCGGAAAGCTTTTAAATCACAGAAATGCAGTTAGGGCCCATTGTACAAAATAAACATCCCACTTGGTGTCTTGCCTGCCCTAAGTTCCTGGATCTAGAGCGGCGCTGCCAGATTTTTACAGCCCCGTAAATTAACGCGGTGCTGATTTGATTGAGTTAAATTAATAAGACTTGTGCTTTGTTGCAAAATAACTATTACAGTATGTTGTGGGGACTCGCTGCCGATAAGGAAATTGCCGCTTTTAACAACCCCACTGAAGTTTCATGGAGGATTTCAAAACCGATTTTAATTAAAACAAAAGCTGATGTGTGGCAATAATGTGGGTGTTAAGGAGAGAAGATGCAAAATGTCTTTTTAAATCCATTTTAATATGTCTTAAGGACTGGATGATCGATGTGGTAAGAGCCGGCAGCTGACATGGAGCTGGGTGGGTGCCTGGGCTCCTTGGCACTGTGGACTCCGGTGCCTCGGTCATCTCAGCTTCCAGCCTGGGGCTGAGCTGGGGCTGCCGGGAGGGGCGTCCCCTGAGCAGGTCCTCGGTCCTGGTGACAGTGGAACCTGAGCTTGCTTCTCCTGACCTCGTGGGCCATGGAAGGGCTGTGGCCGAGGAGCCGGAGTGGGGCGTCAGGCTGGCTGGGAGAGCAAGCCTGCTGCACACGGGTAGGTGCCGTGGCTCTGACTGGGGACACTGGGCTCTGGGCCAGTGCAGGTGCCAGAGCAGGGTGGCGAGGACCGCTGGAGTGGGAGATCACTCGGTCCATTGGTCTCCACCTTGCATCTCCACTGCCTCAGTTTCCTTTATTGTAAGATGGAAGCAGTGCGAGATCTTACCACACACACAGCTGCTGTGAAGATTAAATGAGGTTACTCTCTGGTGCACAGATGCCTAAGCATGGCAGTTATCAGTATAAAAGGCACAGCAACAGCAGCTGGGGATGGTGGCACATGCCTGTAGTCCCAGAACACAGGTGGGAGGCTGGGGCAGGAGGATCACTGCGAGTTCACATCTACATAGTGAGTTCAAGGCCAGCCTGGACTGCATAATGAGACCTTGTCTCAAACAAACCAAAAAAAAAAAAAAAAGTGGAAACAATACACCTTCCTGGCTTTTTGTCATGTTTAAATTGGAGATAGTCAATTTTACTTGATGTTTCAGTTTGATTCTGGGACTTGCCCCAAGGGCCATGTGTTGAAGGGTTAGTTGCCTGCTTGTGGTGTTCTGGGAGGTAGTGGGCCCTTTAAGAGGTGGGGCTTAGTGGGAAGACGTGAGGTCTTTGGGGGTGTGGCCTGAAAGTGATATTAACAGGGAGCCTGGTTTTCTGTCTCTTTTTGCTTCCCAGATGCAGTGAGGTGAGCAGTGCCCTCTGCCACATGCTCCTGCCATGACGTCCTGCCTCACCACAGGCCCAAAGCCACTGGCTGGTCAGCCATGGACTGCACCTCTGAAACCGTGAGCCCAAATGACTCTTTCCTCCTTTAAGTTGTTGTCATAGTGCTAGAAAGCTAATGGACACACTTGGGGCTCTTGTATGTAGCAGAAGCAATGATAACACAAACAGGTCTTGGTGCTTCTCAGCCCTCGGATGTCCCAGGGTCACTCTTGGGGGCTTGGTCCCAAGTCCTGGCTCGGCAGTCCTCAGGGCAGCCGGGAGGCTCGGGGGGAAGGGCAGTGTGTGTCGCAGCTGTCAGGAGAGGTGGAGCTGGGCTCTCAGCTAGATCCATGTGACTCTGGAGCTCTGTCCCTCACCACTTGGAAGGTCAGTGGCCTTCAAACTCCTTTGAACATGACTCCATAAAGCAAAAAACCAATTTCCCCCATATGACCCAGTGTACTCACGTACACGCTAACTCCAGAGGGAGTTTCACCAATAATACCCTCATTATACTGCCCTTATATTATACTTTTGTTTTATTCTATTTCCTCTTTAAAATTTTTATGGCCCACTAGATGTAACCCATTCTTATGAGTCAGCCCTCAGTTTGGAAAGCATTGCACACACCCATCCCCATGTGGGCAACTTTGTTGTCTTCCTGGGCCATCCCGCCTGCCCCCTGGGGTGGGCAGCGGTGCCCCCAGTTTACAGATGAGGAACTGAGATCCGAGGCAGAGGAGCCCCTGTAATCCCTGAGTCTGTGCGGACTGCACAGCTGTGAATGCCCCCAAAGCAGCAGTCTGCCCTGTTCCCTCCTGCTCCCCCCCCCAGTGCCTGCCCTGGAGCAGCCCCAGGAGCTGACTGTTGAGTGACTTCATGAGTGGTGGGGTCAGGGTGCCACTCCCAGCTCAGTCGCCACAGCCCGCCCTTAGGGTGTCTGTTGTGACTCATTCCAGTTCTCCTTGGCCACTCTGTAGCGCCTCCCGGAGATGCCCTGCTCAGACCAGGGAGGGATGAGACTTCAGCCACACCCTCCTGGGCCCCACAGTCCAGGGAGGGATGCTCCCTCTCTGGAGCCTTCAGGGACAGTGAGAAAAGTCCCAGGGCCATGCACACAGCAGAAGAGATCTGGGTGCGGATGGAGTCACGGGGCCAGGCAGAGTACAGGGTGGGGACCGGCCAGGAGGAGGGCTGGGGATGGGCACCGCCAAGCCAAGGGCAGAGGCCACGCGGCGCGGTGGACGGCTGGGAGAGCCCGGACCCCTCCCTGCGGGACACAGACCAGTGAGTTCCTCAGGAGCAGGGCAGTGGGCGAGGGCGCCCGCCTTCCTCAGCAGCTTTGCCAGCGGCCACCACCTCTCCTCGCACCGTGATAGACCGGACCCTGCCACCTCCTGCTTTAGCATCTTCTGTGGAAAAAGCACACTGATCTAGGGTTGTGGACGAAGCGTAGAGCCAGCTTCTGTTTCCAGTTGCTGCAGGTTGGGTTATTTAGGTCAATCCTTATGGTCGAAGTGATTAGAAATGCAGAATAAAACAAAGACATCTTAAAGGCATTAAAGAGCTATGAGACAGTGAGAAGCTACCAGGTCAACAGCCGTGTCCAAGCAGGCGCCCTGGAGACACTGCAGCTCTTGGCGCCCTGTGGGTGTTTCCACATCACGGGGCTCTGGGGGAGAGAAGATAAAACCCGGCGATCATGCAAGATGGGTGAGCTAAAGGGCATCTTTCCTCCTAACAGGGGGCCTAGTGGGATTATCGGACGCAGAATATGAAACAATAATGCTCACTATCTGAAAGGAAGAAGAAGATACATTTTCCTAACAGCTGCAGAGAACAAGAAAATGTTTTTAGAAAGAGAGAAACATCAGAGAAAGAAAAGATTACATCTAGAGAAAAACCTGTAATAAACACTCCACGGATGTGTAGAAGAGCAGATTAGACGTAGCTGAAGAGAGAATCTGTGAATTAGATGACTGCAGCAGGGAGAGAAAGAGACGGGGAACATAAAATTCAGGAGACATGGTAGGTAAAAAGAAAAAGATGTGATATACTTCGAATTCGAATTCCAGAAGAGGCAGATTGAGAAAATGAGGCAGAGCTAACAATTCAGGAAGTTGTGTTTAAGAATTTTTGCACTTAAGAAGGATACCATAATTTTCAGAAGATCGACAGATACTACAAATGTTAAATACAGGAAATTCACACATAGATTCATCAGAGTGAAACTGGACAGCAACACACACAAAAGATTTTTAAAGCTGCTAGAGAAAGAGGGAAAGCTAGAGGACAGTGTACTCACCAGAAAACGGCTGGGTTAGCTCTTCGCTTTCTCAGCAACTCTAAGTGCCAGATGATAACAGAGTGTTTTAGTACATGCTGAGCGAAGATAGATACCAGCCCAGAATTCAGAGCCAGTGCAAATATCTTTCAATAATGAAGAAAATGAAGGTGTTCATTTTTAATTTTTAAATTTTTTGGTGCAGGGGGTCGAACTCAGGGCCTTGTGCTTACTAGGCAAGTGCTCTACCACTGAGCTAAATCCCCAACCCCTCCAAGTCCCTTCTGTAGTCTCGAATGGAAAATAGAAGTATTGGTTAACTTTAGCTATTGATTTGTTTTGAATGCATGAGTTGTAATCTCTAGGTTAATTTTTTTTTTTTTTTGAGACAGGGTCTCACTATATAGCCCAGGCTAGCCTTGAACTCACAGCGATCCTCTTGCCTCAGCCTCCTGAGTGCTGGGATTACAGGTGTGTGCTACATCTGGCTCTAGGTTAACTATTAAAAGTGTATAAACAGATAATACACCTATCAAACTAATTTAATGTTTAAAAATATTCCGCTAACAAAATAAGGGCAAGAAATGAGAGCGAGAGAAGCAGAGAAAATGTGACGTGTATAGAAAGCACAAAATAATGCCATGGAAATAAATGTAAATATACTAGGAATTACATTAAATATAAGTGGAGTAAATGTCTGGTTAAAAATTTTATCAGACTAAAATGGGTGTGGTGGCTCATGCCTTAATCCCAGCACTCGAGAGGCTGAGGCAGGAGGGTCACTGTGAGTTAGAGGCCAGCCTGGGCTACCTAGGGAGTTCGAGGTCACCTGGACTGCATAACAAGAATCAGTGTCAAAAGAAACTGAAAAAAAACTCAACCCAAAAAACCCCAAACCAACCAACCAACCAACCAACCAACACACCTTATCAAACTGGATTTTAAAACGCTAGAAAAATATTTAAAGCATATTTATATACATCCAAATGGATGGAAAATGTCATGTTGTGTAAATAATTGCTGGGAAAAAACTTGTATTGCTATGTAAATCTAAACAGACTAGTCTTTAAGGCAACAAGGTTTGCCAGAGAGAGAGTGCTACTACACAATAACAAAAATGAATAAAACACAACTACATGTAAAACTATGGAGGAAACACACACACACAACAGAGTGTAAAAATCAAGACACCAGAGAAATATTACGGTACAATTCCATTTATGCAACACTCAAAAAACAGGAAAAGCCCAACTGTGTCGATTACTGATCGATCCACTGTGCAAATATAGATCACAGGAGTAAGGATAACGGTCGCATCTTGCGGGAGTAGAAATTGTAGCTGGAGAGAGGAATACAGGAGTTGGGCGTCCTGCTAGATCTACTGGAGATATTACTCGTTTAACAACCTACCTGTTTAGTGACCATTCAGATTTGTGACCCCCACTTGGACTTACAACTTGTCTTTTTTTGTGTACAGTTCTACACATCTTCTTGATAGAGGCTCAGTTTTTTTTGGTATAGTACCCCTTGTTTATACCATGCTGCAATTTTTGCTGATCGTGCTGTAGAGTACAGTGCTATAGTTCTCTAGTTCTCTGTTCTATTGTATGTTACAATGCTCCATGTAAGAATTATGCAAATAAAAGCAAAGTCATCAAGTTGGAGTTTGACCATTTCTTTGTTCCAATTTTTTTTTTTTTTGAGACAGGATCTGGCTATGCAGCAGGCTGGCCTTGAACTCACTATGTAGCCCAGGCTGGCCTCAAACTTGCGGCTATCCTTCTGCCTCAGCCTCCCGAGTGCTGGGATTACAGGAGTTCGCCACCACGCCCAGCCGTTCCAAATATTATAAGGTATGTGCTATGTACAGTTCCTCATTTAGCAACCAACTCGTTTAACAACCAAGTCGCAGGAGCAGACGCCCGTCGTTAAACCAAGATTGTCTGTAATCGAGTTCTAGATTTAATTTTAGATCCAGTCATCTGGGTGCTGACTGCAAAGCTGTTTTGCTGTTATGCTTTATAGTAGATATGTGAATGTGAATGTTAACGTGTCCGGTCAGCCCTGTGTGTCTACAGATGATTGGTTCCGGGACCCTTCGCACAACCCACCGGCACACGAGCCCCTTAAAGTGGTAGAGCACTGGTATAGACCCTGCCCAGTCCTTGCTTGGGCTTCAAATCACCTCCGGATTACATGTAACACCAAATGCAATGTGAGCGCGGGGTGGGGGGGCTGGGTAAATAGCTCTTATACTGTATTATTTAGGGAATAATGTCAAAGAAAAATGTCTGTACACATTTGATAGAGATACATTGTTTTCATTATTTTCAGTCTGTGCTTGGTTTGAATCCACGGAGAAGGAAGCCACAGCAACGGAGGGCGGACAGTATTTGTATGATTTATTCCACACCTGAAAACAAATTGGACATTCTGGCTCTACTCTCTCTTTCGTTTTGTGGGATCCTTAAATTGTTTGCTGTTCCTTTCTTTAATACATGGAATTTAATTCCATCCTCCTTGAATGGGGACTAGATGTAGTCTTTTTTGTTTGGTGGTGGGAGAGGCAGTATCCGGTTATGTAGTCCAGGCTGACCTTGAACTCATGACGATCCTCCTGCCTTAACCTCCTGAGTGCTGGGATTCCAGGCATGCGCTGCCATTTCCAGCCAGCGAGTCATTTCTTACAAACAGAATGTGACTTCCTCATTCTTTTTTCTCAGATCTTTGGCTCTGGGGGAAGCCGTCTTATCTGTCAGGGGGCCTGCGGGGCGGGGAGCTGAGGCTTCCAGCCAGTGGCCAAGAGAGTGAACCCCTGTGGGGACTGAGCCTCCAGCTCCAGGCGAGCCCTGGTGACTGCAGTGCCTGCCAGGATCCTGGTTGCAATCCTATGAGAGACTCTGAGCTAGAACCATCCAGCTAAGCTGCTCCTGAATTCTTGTCCCACAGAAACTGTGAGTTAAGAAGCCTTTGTCATTCCCTGCTGAGTTTTGGGATAATTTGTTACACAGCAAGAGGTAGCTAATACATATCACTAACTTGCTGTGTGGCCAAATTGAATTTTCTTTCTGGACCACAGTTTTCCTATGTAGGAGGAGTTAACTAGGTCATGAACAGTGGCAGATGGGTCTCCTCTGGCGGTAGCTGTACCAACCCCTGGGTACGGCAAGGCGCTGAGACTAAGATTGGGGTGATGGGACATAGGGACTGATCAGAAGGGCAGAGGAAGGAGAGTGGCAGCTCTCTTGTGTATTCCACCCCAGAATAAAGGCTCCCTAAGTCGATGGTGAGGAAAGCATCACTATTTCCCCTCTTACTTTATAAAACTCTTTTGGGAGCTCAGGATCCCAGGCTGTAACCAAAGCAACAGTGTCCTAACCTGGGAGCCGGTGCTCCCCACCCTCATGATTAAAATCTCTCAATTCAGAAACATCGGCCAAGGTGCCAGGTCCAGTTCTTGTTTATTACCTACAATCTGTGACTTCCAGTGACTTCCTTCAACTCCTTATGCCTTGGCTTCCTCACCTGTAAAGTGATTTCTCCGCAGACTGGATCAGCCACCATGATGCCTGTTGATCAGGTCCCCCTAGTCCTGGCTCGGGGACCACCTTTGAGCTGGGTGTGTTTCAAAGGCCATAAAGAAATGGCCCAGAGACCCTGCCCTCTGGGCACTTGGGGTCTATTTGAAGAGACTTGAGTTGGCTGCATGACGCTATCTGAGAATATTTTGGGCCAGTGTCTGGTGATCTGGGGCTACTAGGTGGGCGCAATGCATCGCTAAGTGTGGTCCCCAGACCATGGGTGTCACACACATCACCAGCCCTGCCCCAGATCTCAGAATCAACCCCCCTCTGCTCGGCTCTGCCACATGGCCAACCTTGAGAGCCCCTGAGTCAGGGATTCAGGGCCAGAGGCTTTGGAATTTAGACAGATGGAAGGACAGAGTGATTTCAGGGAGTGACAGCTAGCCCGTGCCCGGTGTGGTGCAGCAGAGGGCCCATCAGGGTGGAAGCAAGTGGGAGTGTTGGGAAGAGCAGGAGCAAGGGCCTGACAGGCAGCCTCATGTGTCGAGCAAGGAGCTTGGCTTGATGGCGCAGGCCACAGGGAGTCGTGGCTAGCGCCTGAGTGATAGTCTCAGACACTTTCCAACTTTCCAGCCAGCAGGTCCCTCTGTACGCCTGGGACCGATGCCTCCATTTCCTGGCCTCCTCCAAAGCTGAGCAGACCCCCAACCAGGAGGCGAAGAGGTGCTGGCTCAGCTGCGGCTGCGGCGGCAAAGGCCTCGTTCTGCACCGGGCCGCCCCGGCCCCAGCCCTGCACGGTGCTTGCTGCGGCGGGAAGCCACACGCCGTGCACAGGTATTGAATTATGAATGGATATTGCTCAGAAATAATTGCAAACATTATTGCCCCCCACATGTGTGTCCTCCGCGGGGCCACAGCGATAGATTTTGTTGCTTTAACACCGCAGGGTTATTATAAATCCGAGCCATCACGCTACCAGCAGGCCAGCGGCTGTGGGGAGAGGGACTCTCGTCCAAAAGGTCTGGAAGGACCGCGCCCCTCAATCGCACACATTGGTTACCCTCAACCTTTCCTTCCATTTGATCTATTCCACCCGTCTCTATTAAATAACTAATTATTTAACATCTTTTAAAGCTTTGTTATATATTAGAACAGGCAGGACACAAATGAGTGCTTTTAATAATATAAAAGCCCATTAGCTTCATTTACTGTTAATGTTAAAATAAACATGAGGCAATTTAGATATACTATTCCAATTTCACGGAAACTTTGATGTTTTTCTTTTCTAGTCACATAATTAAGGGAAAAACTACTAATGATATTAAGTTTGTACAGTGTTAATGACAGAAACAGGCACAAGCTGAAATTGCAGCCATTAATATGAAAAAATAAAATATTTAACAGGGGAGATAGATGAGTGCAATTTTAATAAACCAAAATGAAGAAAATTAATTTTAGAAAGTTCCACAGTCTTTCACGTGCTACCATTACACAAGCTGTCTCATGCGTTATTTTTGTGGCGTGGATTATTTATTGATGGACCAGGAGGAACACCCTGGTTTTTGTGGATTGTTTTGTGGATGGTGAAGATTTTGCCTGTATTTGTTGAATTCTTTTCCCGTTCGTTTCCTTCTCTGTCCCCAGACCCCAAACTGAAATGGCTTTACTTACAGCATGCACTTTGACAAAAGATCCTTCCCTGCAGCGTGCAGGTGAGACGCTGGGCTGGAGTCTGGTAGCTACTGAGGGTCCCACAGTGACCCCAGACAGTCAGGAGCCGGCTGGTCGTGGGGGGCTGAGATGTGGGGGTTGCATCAGAGGTGACGACAACTGGGTGTAGCTGGCTCCTGGTGTCTGTGCGGGGACAGCCACTCTGTCTCCAGCTTTCTCCATGGACTGTGGTGGAGATGGAGGTGGGGTCCTGCTGTGCAGTCTGCTATCATAGTGGGTGGCAAGGTGTCCGCTGGGGACCTCAGAATGTGGCCTTACTTGGAAACAGAGTCCTTGTAGATGTCATTTGGGAGCGAGACGTGATCTTACTGGATGAGGGTGGGGCCGAGTGTAGCAAGCGTGTCCTTGTAAGAGACTGAACGGACACAGAGAAGTAGAGAAAGATGGAGGCAGATTGCAGTTATTCCACAAGCCAAGGCCTGGGTCTGGGGCCCCCAGCAGCTGGGAGAGGCAAGGAAAGGTGCTTCCTGGGAGCCTCCGGAGACAGTGTGGCCCGCGACGTCTTGATTTCAGACTGGGCTGATGGAGGGCGCGGTGTTTGTGGCTGTAGAACTGGGCAAGAGAAGACCGCAGGGCGACGATGCAGAGGCTCGGGGGGAGCCCCGGGCACGGAGCCCGGCGCTGCTTGTTCGGCTCAGGCTGGAGCTGGGTGTCTGCGGGCAGGCGCAGTGGTGGCTCGGTGCGTGTGAGGAGACGTGGGGTTCAGCACCCCCATTTTGCAGATGAGGAAACGAGGCCAGGAGAGGTGAACAGCGGCTGAACCGCGCGTGGGGTGCAGCAGTGATGGTTAGGGGATCTGAGGCCCGCGTCTCGGCTCCACATGGCCGTGCCATCCCTGCTGGGGCTTCGGTCCCCCTGACAGGGTGTCCTGAGGTGGCAGGAAGCGCTGGGGAAGATGAGGCGGAGGCCAGTCAGCAGTGACTCATAGGACGACATTTACTTTCTCCTGGGACTAGAAACCCGAAGTGGGACAGCCTGTGGGCTTTCGGGTCTGGCCTCGGGACACCTTCCAGGATCCGGGTGATCTCCATCTTCTCAGTTCCCAGCAGCACTCTTCCTCTGCTGTGTGGCACAAAGGTGGGGACTCTGCGAACCATGCTGTTTCCTGAGCCACTCGGCCAGTAGGGGGTGCCGGGTCCCTCCAGCAGGGGACTTCCTGTTTCTTCCCGAAGACCTGCTGCTTCCTGTGGGGACCCAGCAGTGGTCTCCACCCTTGTAGCCAGGCTGATTCTCATTTCTGGGTTTCTGGCACTCACAGATGCTGCCTCATTGACCCCCCTAAAACTCTTGATGCAATGTGATTGCCCTTGTGGTGACCTTGGGTGACAGGAAGTGTGAGAGGCTAGTGGACCATGGAGCCTTTGCCCTCACAAACCAGTTATAGAAGTGGTTTTGTTCTAAAAGCAGCTCTCTCTGGCTGGCTTCCCCTGTCTTGCCCTGTGACGCCCTCTGCCAAGTTACACTGCAGCCATAAGGTACACACTGGGTGGCAGCCCCACACTCTTGAACTTCCCAGTTTCCAGAACTATGAGCTGAGTGAACCTCTCTTTCTCTTTTTTTTTTTCTTTTTGAGACAGAGTCTTGCGATGTAGTTCAGGCTGGCCTTGAACTTACTATGTAGCCCAGACTGGCCTCAAACTCTCAGTGATCCTCCTGCCTCAGCTTCCCGAGTGCTGGGATCACAGGCCTGCACCACCACACCTGGCTAAACCTCTCTTCTTTATAAATTCTCCTGTCTCTGGTATGTCGTTATAGCAACATAAAACAGACTAAGACACATTCCTTCCTCAGCATCTGGTCCAGACACTGCTGGGCTCATCCTCCGAGTTCAGCCCCGTGAGCCCTTGTCTCAGTAAATGTAAATAATCTCAGCTTCTTTCCTTTGCTCTCCCACCCTAAAAGTGGTATCTACTTCCAGCACTGCTGGCTTCTTTAGCCTTTTAAATTACTTAGGTAGCATTCCTTAAAGCTGGTTAAGGATGACTTGGGAGAGATTCACCTTTTGGCATCATTGATGTAGTAGTCCCTGACTGCTGCCTGGGCCGTGCCTCGTTGTTCTTTCTACCCCGCCCCTCTCAAAGTGCTGGTGATGGTGGCAGTCACAAGGTGGCTGTTGACGTGTTAGTGACTGCACGCAGAGTCAGAAAGAACCCCTTTCCTCCTTACACATCAAGGAAACTTTCCTGCAGTTTCCCCAGACAATCCCCCTCGCGTTTCTCCAGCCAGGATCAGACCCCAGGCCCCATCCTCAGGCAACACCGGCCAGGGCAAGGGGCTGTGTCTCCCTGAGCTGGGGCCATGGTCCACTGCTGACTGGGCCGAAAGGGGCCAGCAGCACAAGCTGGGCTCTGCGCGCAGAGGAGGGAAGAGCAGGGAGGGTCCCTCAGTGGGGGCTGCTCAGTCTGAGCGTGAAGGATCATGGACTTTGCTGGGGGAGCAGGGAGGGAGGGCCATCCAGGTGGAGGTCTGGCCTCCGGTGCCTGTGCTGGGTTTCCCCGATGCTTGCCTCTGGCCCCGAGGGAGGACCCCCTCCCTGGTCACATGTCTGCCCAGGCAGCACCCCGAACCACCCCACTTGCACTCTGCCCGCTGTCTCCCTGGACCACGCGGCTTCTGGAAGGCGGCTCCTCACGAGGAAAGGGTACCGTATTTCCCCCTGCCCACCTGCGACAGGAAACCACTAATTGCAGGAATTCAGAAGTTGAGTCGTGCCTTTTGTTCTCACGCAATGGTTGTCTGGGGGGCTCTGTGTGCGTATATGTGCCTGAGAGGGCAGGAGAGCCCCCCAGAGGTTGGAATGCAGGCCGGGCCGTCGTTTGTCACTTCTGCTCTGTTATCTGTGAATCTAGCCCTGGTGTCGCCGGGCACACGGGCCACAGTGTGTGATGGGCACAAGCTGCCTCCCAACGGCTGTGGCGACTGATCCGCGAGCTGAAGGGAGCTGCGTTAACCAGTCTAACCATCCGGAAACCCAGCACAAGAAGCGTCTGAAGGTGGCTTGCTACTAGGTCACTGTTGCTTGGCTTTGCTTATTTGTTAACATTTAAAATTTTTTCAGATTAATTCTTGGATGGGAATGTTTCTGGGAAGTTGGGTTTTGGAGAAGGGCTCGGATTTCACTGTCACGGAAGAGCTCAGAGTCTTGTAGGTCTGACTGGTGTTGTCTGTGCGGGGCTGGGAGGAGGCCCGGGGTGCTCAGAGGTGCAGCGCCTCTCTCACGCCTGTGAGGTCCTGGGTTCGATCCTCAGCACAGCGGCAGGACGAACAGGCTACGGGAGTCCAGGGAACCTAAAGAAAAGAAATCCCTCACTGTGCTGGAAGCTGAGAAGGGCAAGATCCTGGGAAAGGTCCCACTCCGAATACTGACGCATCAGAAAGTCCAGCACAGTCAGACCCTGCGGGCACTTACCGCAGCCTGGAGGAAGATGCTCCCAGCTGTCCTGGCGGCAGGTGATGCTCCAGGCGAACAGAAACGCCCAGATCCCATCCGAAGCCGTCCATGATGCCCCGCACCCGTCTGCCGCTGCCTCCTTTGGTGAAGGCGCTCGGAGCCTCAGGCTGAGCTTGAGAATGTGGCTGCCCTCGTGGGCAAGGCACTCTGTGCGCGGTCAGTGCCTTGGTGCGGCTGCTTCTGCAGGGAGACGCCTGTCCCTCGCTGGCATCCTTCCGGGCTTGGCTAAGAGGATGCCTGCTCCCTGAGCGTTGGGGTAAAATGGGCTGCTCTTCTGCCTCCTAGAGGGGCGAGGCCTGGAAGGAGGTATGAGTTAAGGGAAGCCAGACCTGCCACATCGCAGCGCACGGTGGGGAAGGCGAACCCTGCATTTATCCAGGGAGGCCGTGTAGATGACACACCCGTGCCAGACACTGGGGAGGGTCCCAAATGAGAAAGGTGCAGTTTTCATGGTGAGCTTTTGCTGGCAAGGAGAGCAGAGTCCTCAGCCGCCTCCCCAGCAGCCCACCATCTGTCCAAAGGGTGAAATCTGAACTCCTTTGCCCACCACTCAAAGTCCCTGACAGTCAAAACCTCCCGTCCCTTTCTGGGCTCCTGGGCCCTTGCCAAACTGATCACAGCCAGCTTTCCCAGCATCCTGCTTGCTCTCCAGCCTGGGTGTCCCTGTATCTGCCAGGCAACTCCCCGAATCTGAATCTTGAGTGCCCACTTCAAGGACTGTGTCCTCCTGGGAGCAGGGCCCAGCATGGCTGCCAAGTAAGTCCGTGTCCCGTGCCCGCCCTCCCACCTTTGGGTTTTCTCAGAGGGTAATTATTTGTCTGACAGATGAGCATCATGGGTTTGGAGATGTTCAGCAGCTTATCCGCCGTCACACGGATGCTGAACTGGGGACGAACATCCCTCTCTGACTGTAGAGTCCATCTTCGTCCAAATACACCATGAATCAGTCTCTGAAAGTCTGCAGCTTGGATCGTGTACTATACATCAAGGTGAAGCCAAGATATATTGGGCTGGAGGTGATTTTGAGGTCATCTGGGTCGGCCTCTCATTTTTACTGCTGGTAAACTGAGGCCCAGAGCAGAGAGATGACTTCCACAAGGGAAGGTCCAGAGCCAGGACCAGATCCTGGTCTGGGCGACCACAAGCCCCGATTGTTGTCCTCTGTGCCGTACTTGGGGGACGGGAAGGGGCAGGGGCGTGAACAGTCTCGAAGGCAGCCCAGAACGATAGGCTGTGAGCGCGGCAGGGAGGAGAAGGGGCTTCGCTGGCTGCTTCAGTTAGGCAGTCAACGGGTCCTCTCACAGCAGCCCTTAGATCACCCCTACTCTGTTCAGCTGGAGCAGAGATGTGAATGTCTTTAAGAGATTGCCGGATGTCTTGAAGAGTGAGCCTTTCTGGCTGTGTCTTCCATTGTCTTTGAGCTATTTTACAGCTCTGTAAATGACAGAAAACTGGTGTGAATGCGGATAATTCTCAGATGCTGCCTGTTGGAAGGTAATTGATTATCACCCTGAGGATCTTGGCCACTTCTGAACTACAGGTAGATTCGGGTTGCCTGTGTGTATGTGTGTTATGTGAATTCTCCTTCGAACCAGGGTTTTGTTTGTTTGTTTTTGTGGTACTGGGGACTGAACCTAGGGCCTTCACACTGAGCTAGATCCCCAACCATATATATATATAAAATATATATAAAATATATATGTATTTATGTACATATATAATATATAATATATATGTACGTATATGTATTTTTGAGACAGGGTCTTACTAAATCACTAAGTTGCCCAGGGTGGGCTCAAACTTGAGATCTTCGTCTCTTGGCCTCTCAGAATTCTGGGATTACTGATATGTGTCACCTTGCCTGGTCTGAAGCAGTTTTAACACAGTTTTGTTTATCTCATTGATTAGTGAGCTAAAAAAATCTTTTTGTTCTTTGCTTATCTTTAAATGTGTTTTAAAGTGGATCAATTTACACTTGAAAAAAATTCCTTTGGTATAGGTGAAAAAGGTTAAAATTTAAGTACTTTGCTCAGAGTCACAGCTTATGAGTTACAGTTTTATTTATTTCTTCTTCTCCTCCTCCTCCTCCTCCTCTTCTTCTTCTTTCTTCTTGGTTTTTTTTTTTTTTTTTTTTTGAGATAGAGTCATGCTATGTAGTTCTAGCCAGTCTTGATCTTGCTATGTAGCACAAGCTAGCCTCAAACTCAGAGTGATTCTCCTGCCTCAACCTCCCAAGTTCTGGGGTTACAGTTTTATTTTAAACCTCGTTTTTTCCCCTCTGTTGTTCACCCAACCCCAGCTTTAAATTCAGTTTACAAGGATTCCAGTCACAGGTCAATTTAACCTCTTGGAGCCTCAACTTTCCGTGGTGTACGCAGGACCCGAGCCCTCCCCTACTTACCTTGGCTCCCAGACAGAGTCGGATGTACAGAAGCCTCTTGCGTGTGGGTTTATAAGGCATGTGTGTTTATGCTACAGGAGGCCCACGGGCTCTGAATTTGGGATTAGAAGATCTGAGGGCCAGTTCTGGATCCATCGGTTAGCAGTTCTGTGGCCTCTTTCAAGCTGCTCAGTCCTGTGATGGATCCTCCCCACAGTGGGGAGTGTGGGCCAGAGAGCTCAAGTGGCAACTCCTGCTCCTGGCTGCCCTGTTGTCCCCGGAGGAAGCGGCCACGTGTTCACTTCCTGCATTTGCTTCCCCACCGTTCTCTCTGTAGTAGTGGGAGTGGAGACAGTAATGGCCGTAATGACCACATGATGGCTGTTTTCCAGCTTTCCACCACTGTGACAAACACCCAACATAAATTTAAAAAGAGGAAAGATTTACTTTAGCTTCTAGTTGCTGTGGCTTGGTCTTGGTGCTGTGGACCTGGGGCAAAGCAGAGCATCACTGCAGCTAAGCCCGTTGCCCATGAGTCAGCTTGTTGCTTACATCTCATAGACACAGTAGGGAAGAAGTGACATAATGGATACTCGTGTGTTCAAGACCGGAAAGTGCTGTAGAGTGGCTAACCTTTGTCATTGTTTGGCTCTTAAGTGTCCCCCAAGGACTGTGTGATGAAAGGCTTAGTCCCAAGTTTGTAGTACTAAGGGGAGGCGTGGAGCTTTTCAGAGGTGGGGATGGGAAGAGGAAGTTAGGTCATGTGGGGGGCGTGACCCGGAAGGGGATATTAGAACCCTGGCCACTTCCTGTCTCTCCATTATACTTCCTGGCTTCCACAAAACAGGCTGTTCCCTCTGCCATGGGCCTCTGCCATGGTATTCTGTTGCACCACAGGCCCAGAGCATCAAGGCCGAGCAACTGCAGCCTGCAACTGTGAAGCAAAACATACCTTTCCTCTTTTTAAATTGATTTATCTTGGGTTTTTTCACAGTGGTAGAAAATGAACATGGCCATTACTGTCCTCACTCCAACTACTGAAGAGGGGGTGGGCAGGAAAGGGGATGCAGGAAATGAACGCATGGCCATCTCCTCCAGTAACAAGCCAGGGCAGCCAGGAGCAGGGACTCCTGCCTTGATCTCTTTGCCCCCACCTTCCCCTCTGTGTCACTCAGCCAAGCCAGCAGCAGCTGGGTAAACCCAGCCAGCTGAGGAGGTGCACAGGTGCCCACTTGGCATTAGCCTGAAGAGCAGAGGGTAAGGCCTGGTCTCCAGCCACACCCTCCACCAGGAAAGAGCCTGGAGAACCCCAGGGGCAAGGAAGACAGACAGGATCCAGTCCCAGGGATCCCGACTCTCTGCATCAGAGCCCGAAAGGGTAAAACCTAGCAAGGTTTATTTTCAAAACCTCCCCTAGTGGCTCCTGGTGCCAGGCAGCCAGGTTTGGAAACCACTCTTGTAAAGCAATCTTTTTATGCACAAGGGGGAGCTTATGCCCTGGAGGTGTTGGTTAAGTTCAAGGTCACCTGCAGTTTTTGGGTGCATTTTTCCAAGGGGCTGGCTTCTCAGGGTGGGCGGGGAGTTGGCCTTTTTTGGAGGGAGGCTGCGGGCAGAGCTGCTTCGAGGCTGGGGAAAGGGGAGGGAGCTCCCCTCGCAAGGCACTCCGGAGCAGATCTGACTGTGAGCTTTCGGTAAGTCTGGCTGAATGGATAATTAAACAGATAGCGAAATGGAAAGCCGCTCCGCACACCTCCCGGGAGCTGGCTGGGGGAGATAATATGCTTTCCTGTCGTCAGAAGGCACAGGAGGAAAAACAACTGGGCCTGGCCGTTGGCCATTTAACAATATTGCTTTTGTAAACAAGTTGAAAAATCCAATAACTGTAAAACTTACGGCATGTCCTTAACAGCCTGTCTGCTGTTTCCCCATCAGTGGAGGAGTGTTTCCAAGCCAAGGTGTTCTAATTAAACTGTCCCATCCCCGGGGCACCAAGGTCTTCCCCCGGGGGCTCTGAGCTTGCCTGGTGGCCTGGAGACAAGACTGAGGGCCACTGCACCTTGGGGCGCAGGCGTGGCGGGGGGTTTTGTTTGGGCGGTTGGTAGCTGGGCTGTGTGAGCACTCCACAGCTCTCCTCCCCCTGTGGGTGCTCCAGGGCTCCTCCAAGACCAACCCACCGCAGATTCCCAGAGTCAGACTCGAGGGTGGGACCTTAGCAGGGGACCCAACCATGGAAAAGCTGCAGATCCTTACTAAGAAGCCCCTGGGTGGGGGGAGCAACACATAGTAGAAAATCAAGTTCCAGGGCTGTAGGAGGATCAAAGGGCTGATGGAGAGGGACCTCGCATATGCACGCACGTGCCCGCACCCCCTAGGAAGGGCACCGGCGGGAGGGAGCCAGGCACCCCGTAAAACCAGCCAGATAGCGAGTGCTCTGAGTTGCACATACTCAGGGCCGGACGGGGCTCCAAAGGTCCAAGAGCCAGCTCCCCTTCCTGCCTCCTCTGCCGCGTCAGCCCGAGTCTGGCCCAGTCAAGGCTGCCCTCACAGCAGGCCCTGGGGGCAAGCTCGGGGGTCCCCAGGGCGCCCCTGTGGCCTGACCAGCTTGCTCTGAGTTCAGGAGTCCTACAAGCGCCCTGCTTACGGCCAGCTGCGAAGACACAGAATTAGGACTACGCTGTATGAATGATGGCGTGTTTTCCAAAAATCGGTAAAATACACATGACATGAAGTTTACCATCTTCACCCTTTTCAAGTGTGCGGCCAAGTAGTGTCAAGGACACTCACATCATGGTGCAGCGCGTCTTCCCAGACGCCCGTCACCCCTGATGTATCAGCTCCCGCCCTCCATGCCCAGGCCCTGGCACCAGCCTCCTACTTTGTGTCACCACAAGCGTCGCTGCTCCGGGTGCCTCTCGTGAGTGGAGTGACGCAGCTGGTGTCTCTCTGACTGCTGTGATTTTATTACAATGACCCCCAGTCCTTTCCCGACATCTCGTTGGCAAACGTGTGGCACGCGTGCCGCAGCAGGCTGTTTGTTATCACCAAAAGCTCTGAAAGGTTCGCCATCGCGGGCTTAGACCCTAGTGGGGCTGCGTGAAAGCCTCATTAGTGTAAATTCTCCCGTCGCGTAGCTCCGTGTGGCTTGGACAAATCAGTTTACCTCTGTGCTGTGTCGTCTCCATGTGGGTAGGGACGGTTGTCTTTTCCAGATGAGTCTCTCAGGCTTGGAGCAGTGCTGGGCAGGCACATACTAGGTGCTCAGTGGAGCTGGTGTCCCCCACTCTGGGCATCCACTCGTGGAGGGAAGAGGCTCCATTCTGTTTAGCGCAGCCAATCACAGGGGCCTCCTGCCTCCCTTGTCAGTGATTGGTTAAAAGGTGAGCATTTGATCCTGTCTGGGCCAATGCAGTGTGAGATGTGTGTTTTGACTTCAGAGAATGGAGGAAGAAGGATGGAGTCCATCCTTCTCTCCTGGATCCGCCAGGGTGGATGGAGCCCTGGCAGCCACCTCGTAACCATGAAGACAGTGAACTAGCTTGCTGAAGAGCACTGAGGGCGAAAGGGGAGGAGAGAAGCTGAGTTGCTGCTGGTGGTGTCTGGGAGGTGATGAAGCAGCCCAGGACTCTTCTTAGTGGAGATAATATCTTCCTTCTAGTTGCTCTTGTGCAGTCAGACTCTGGTCCCACTTGTAACCAAAGCATTGTCACTTGGTGGCTTTTAGATGTTTTAATCAAATCTCGTAGTGAAAGCGTCATTATACGCTAGAACTCAGCTAACGTATTTATATAGAGAAATTAACTCTCAAGGCAATTGTGGGAAACACAGTCTGATTCTTTTTTCTATTCTGTTTTCTCTCTGTCTGTCTGTCTGTCTGTCTCTCCTTGTCTGTCTCTCTCTCTCTTTTTTTTTTGTGGTACCGGGGATCGAACTCAGGCCCTTGTGCTTGCAAGGCAAGCACTCTAATCACTGAGCTAGATCCCCAGCCCTCTCTCTCTCTCTTTTAAAACAGGGTCTTACTATGTAACCCAGCCTGGCCTTGCACTCACTATGTAGCCCGGGCAGTCTTCCTGCCTCAGCCTCCCTAGTGCTGGGATCACAGGTGTGCGGCACCACACCTGGCCCTATTCTGGCCCTATTCTGTTCTCTTTGTCTCTCTTTTTTAATTGTCACAACCTAGTACTGATTGATTTCATCACTTATCAGAGTTTGTGACATAAAACTTGAAAAACATTACCCTAAAAAAATCTATAGAAATAATGGTAAACAAGCGGGGGGTGTCATCTGTTCAAGGAAAGGAGTCAGGCGGCCCCAAGGAGGCTGGGCACAAAGAAGGACAGGCGGAGAGGGATGGGGGTGAGGCAGAGAGACGGCAGAAGCGGAAAGTGCAGCAGCAGGGAGGAGACCGAGGGAGACCGGGAGACCGAGGGGCGGCGAGGGCGAGGAGCCGGGCAGCAGGCGGAGCGGCTCTCGCAGCCTGGTAGAGCCCCCCGCCCCGGTGGTCGCTGCTTCCTTCCCTGACAGCCCCAGAGCCGGGGCGACCGGGGGTGTCACAAGCCCTGCGTGGCCGTCCTTGAGAGACCCTGCCACTGACGGGACGCTGGAGTCTTGGGCGGCGCACCCCACCGCGGTGTCCTCCGTGTCCCTCCCCGCCTGTCCCCTCCCGCCCCTGTGCCCCGAGGAGGGAAACCCGTTTCCCCAGGAACAGCTGTGCTTCCTCCACAAGCAAATGTTGCCTTCAAACGCTTCCGAGGAGGAGCGGGTGGTAATGAGCGAACATCTGGCCAGGCGGCGACGTGGCTCGGAGCCCAAGTGACTGCTCCTCAGCGCTCACCACAGCTGGCACCTGCTCCCACAGCGGCAGCACCCACCATGGAGAGCAGAGGCCGGCCGGGCGGGGGGGACGGTCCCCAGCGTCCCTCTGCACCGCGCCCGTCCCAAGCAGGCAGGACCGGCGGTGGCACCTCTGTCTGCAAACTTATTTACAGAAAGGGCAGCAGAGGTGGTGCACATCTGTAATCCCAGCACTCAGGAGGCTGAGGCAGGAGGATGGCCGGGAGTTCGCAGCCAGCTTGTGCTACATCGTGAGTTTAGGGCCAGTCTGAACTACGTGGCGAGACCTTTCCTCAACAAAACAAAACCTCCAGAACAACAACAAACAAAACCAAAAATGGCAGCACAGCCTGTTGACCCTGTTGTAAGACAACATCCTGAATGTGGAGGCACACATCTGTCATCTCAGGACTCAGGAGGCTGAGGCAGGAGGATCACTGTAAGGCCAGTCTGAACTACAGAGCAAGTCCCTGTCTCAAAACACCAAAAAAAGACAACACCCTAAGTCGAGGTAGCCACATCTTGGGGTATCTCCTGAATCTGTCTCACCTGTCCCCCTGGAGGACACATCAGAGTGTTCTGGGGTCTCTCCCTGGGTTCATGAGATGGGTGGAGAGGGCCAGGCTGAGACACATGGAGAATGGAGGTGACCATCTTCCCTACAGCCCCTGGACAGAGAAGCAGGGAAGTGGGCCGTGGAGAGCGCAGCTCTGAGTTTGTGGGTGCCTGCACCCCGACTCCAGTGTCGAAAGCCTCCCGCTCAGAGTGGTGGCACTAGGAAGTGGGGCCATTGGTGGGTGGTGGTTGGCAGAGCCTCCTGCCTCAACCTCCCGAGTCGCTGGGATCACAGGTGCGCACCACTGCACCCGGTCGAGAAATCTCACGGTTTACCACAGTGTTTTCCTAGATGTTTGTCCGCTAACAACTCCGCCTCTTGTGGGAGCTGGAGGCGGGGAAACAAGCTATAGATGAGGAAAGAGAATGGGATTTGGAGTCAAGGGAGACCACGTGGGTTGCTGTGTGGCTTCAGGAAGTCCTGGGACCTCTCTGAGCCTGAGATTCCTGCCCTGGAAAACGAAGAGGGTTGTAGAGCTAGAAGACGATTCAGGCAAAACCCCCGACACGGGCCCTGCTTCCAAGGAGTCATCGCTGTCGTCAGCTGCCAGGATTGCGCGTGGGGATGAACGAACACAGCAGGAGGGACGGGAGGCCCGGCAGTCACTGGCCCCGGGGCAGCCCCAGTGTGGGGACACGGGGACACCCAGGCAGCTCTGCGGGTCACTGGGGACTCTGGATGCTGCCCCGTGAGGCCCCGGGAATCGCTTCCCCTGCGGGCCTCAGTTTCCCCGTATAAATGCGGGGGCCTCAGAACACAGCTGGAGACGGCAAGACTCACTTCACAGTGTCGCAAAGATCTTGGGAGAAAACGTGCATCTGTGACTGTGGTTGCGGCATCGCGAGCCATTCATTGTCACTGTGAATCCTTCCCTTTCACCCTCCCCGCTTCGCTTTCCAGGCCTCGTCTCTCCTCTCCTGAGACGCCAGGACTTTGCTTTTCACTTAACATTTACTGAGTATTAATTGCAGACTGGATACCATATTTGAAATACCTCATTTTATCCTTGCTGGAACTTCATGAGACGAATTCTTTTTTTATTCCCATTTCCCAGGCAAGGAAATAAATGCAGAGAGGCTAAATCTCGGCCCAAATCAAATGGCTAATACGTATGGTACAGATTTGACGTTCAAGTTCAAATAGTCTGATGTTAAAACTTGTACGTGTAACTACAGTTCTCTCCTGATTCCTTGTTGTCTGCCAAAACCTGTCAGCCAGTCCTGCCTCCAGGGAGGCAGGGCAGGTATTATCTGGCTAATCTATCTCAGGAACAGATTCTTACGACACATCAGTCATTTACACTTTAGTCTAAAATAGAAGTGACTTCTTGAACCCAAAGTCCCCTTTGGCTCCCAGTACCCCTCCTGCCCCTGAGCATCTCCTCTCTCCTCTTGGGCTTCCTGCCAGTCCATCTTCCCCTCAGAAGTCCTCAGGGATGCTCACTTCCTGTCAGTGTGTCTGTCAGTGCATCTGTCTCTGCCCCCAGATGGCTCCAGGGCTGCACAGGTGGAGGAGGGGTTGGGACCCCACAGCCCACCCCTTTGTGGCCCCTTCCTCAGGATCCTGATCCCTGGCTGTATGAGAAATGGGAATGGGTAGGAGCTTCTTAGGAGGCAGAGCCCGAAGGAGAGCCAGTTACCAGTGAGGCTGAGGCAGAAGGATTTCTGTGAGTTCAAGGCCAGCCTGAACTCCATAGCGAGAGTCCAGGGTGGGTGGGTGACTGACCAATCCCAGCCCCATCCCACCCACCTGGAAGGTTCAGCACAGAGCCTCTGTTTCCCCATCTGGTCAGCAGGGGTCTCTGTTGGCTCCTCTGTGTGGGATTGAGGTGCTGTCTCCACACAGCAACTGTGGCAGTGCCCTGAGCGCCGGGCACAGTGACCTTCTCTGTGGCTGCCATGCTCTATTTTTAGAGCGTGTCTGTGCTAGACACGGTGAATGGAGACACGGTGAATGGAGACATGGTGAATCTCCATTTAAAAATACCGAGGAGGAAAAAGGTGAGAGTCAAACTCTAAGCCTCAGTCCGACAGCCCGAGCCCCTGAGCAGCCTCCTTGGGCCCCACGGCTGCCCCTCCTCCCATCCCTTCCCGCTGAGCAGCCAGAGTCTCCTCATCGAGCCCACTTGCCGCACAGCATGGTCACAGCTCTGTGTGTCCGGCCTCCTCCTGTGGCCCTGCGGAGGCCTGAGTGTCATCAGCGCTGCCTGGCCCTTCTCGGCCCTGCCACACGGGGCTCCACTCTGCTGCCAGAGGCCGCTGTCCTGTCCTGTCCCTTGTCGCCATTGCCAGCGTGCTAGTCGGCTTTCTGTCTCTATAACAAAACACCTGAGGCAATCAGCTCTAGAGAAAAGATTCATGATGTGGAGCTTCTGGCCCGTGACCTCTCAGCCCCAGCACCTCATGGGAGATGCATGCGACCAAGTGTGTGGCCACTTATGTCACCAGACAGGAAGCCAAAAGAGACAGGAAGGCGCAAGGTCTACCGGTCACCTTCCAGGGTGCTAATGACCTGAGGGCCTCCCCCCAGACCCCCCTCCCAGTGGCACTGCTCTGGGGACACTGAAGATGCTGACTGTGGTGCTGGCCGTCAGCACCCTGCCTAGCTAGGCGGCAGGCCCCTGACCCCGCCCTGTCCCCCCGCAGGTGTCTGGTGACCCGTCAGATCCTGAGGCACTCTGGTCCCCCTCACTGTGTCTCTTACCCCCTGGTAAACCAAATCTGGTGATAGATCCTGAAACATACATGGGCCATTGTCCCCTCTTCTGCCCACCCCGGAGCTCATAGGCTTGGACCTTCCCTGGGAGGGCGAAAAAACTATGGTATTAAATATATTTTTCAATAAGTCATCTTTTGGGGGCCAGTACTGGGAATTGAACCCCAGGACCTTTGCACAGAGCTACATCCCTAGTCCTTTTCTTTTATTTTGTTTGGTGCTGGGGGTCGAACTCAGTGCCTCGTGCTCATGAGGCAGGCACTCTAACCACTGAGCTAAATCCCCAGCCCCCAGCTCTAGTCCTTCTAAAAATTTTTTTCAAGTCGGAGTCTTACTAAGTCACCAAATTGCCCAGGTTGGGCTTGAACACGCACCCTCCTGCCTCAGCCTCCCAGAGTGCTGGGATTACAGGTGCGCACACCTCACCCAGCCGAATGCATATTGTAACCCTCGTCGCCCAGGCCCTCGAGGGTCGCCTCTGCCCAGGCTCCTGGGTTTTGGGGACCAGCGACTCCCTGCTCGCCAGCCACCAAGGGCCCGGCGCCCGAGCGCGCTTCGCTCCCCGCGCAGAGCGGGTTCCTCCGCGTCGCCGGCCCTCACGGCCCCACAGGCGGCCAGGCTCAGCCCCCTGTGCAGGGCGGGGAGGGAGGCTTCTGGGGCTGTGACGTCAGATGCCGCCCGGGTCGCTGTGGGCAGGTGAGGGGAAGGCGGGCTGGCGCGGGCCTGGGCCGGCTGCGGGGACCTGGGAGGCGCCCGGGGCCAGCTGCACTGCGCCCGAAGCGCCACGAGAGGGCGCCATCGCACCAGCAAAGAGACGCCGGCTTCTCCGGCGCCGGAGCGGCAGGCCAGCGACTTGCAACCTGGGCTCCCAGGGCGCTCTCCACCGTGGGGCGGCCGCTGTGGCCCCCGCGAGCCCCGCGAGGGTGGGGTGAGGGGCAGACGTCGCTCCTTATTTTACCCGCTCTCTCTGTGGCCCCTTGGAGAGGTGTCCGGAGTCCCCGTGTCCCCAGCTTTTAGGACCCTGCCACATAAGCCTGCTTACCTCGGGGCTCCCCCACTGCAGGCTAACACTTGGCTTTTTGGGTTTCATTTCCAGCAGCCCGTCTGCCTGCCATCTCCCAGGACCCTAGTGACCTTTTCTGTGTGTTACATGGACAACGCATCTCTTTCACGTCACTTTGCTCTTTCCCTGGAGTCCCAGGAGGCGGCAGACGTGATGTGGCGTATGTGACTGTGGCTGGACGTGTGGGAGCCCACAGTGATGGGCAGGTTGTCGTTCTCTCACAGGTCCAGCCCGAGCCTTGAGTAACGTCCCGCAGACCCTCCTCCGCGGGTAGGACGGGGCAGCAGGGAGCCCTGGAGTGGTCGGCCTCCACCTGGCGGGTCCTCATGTGCTCTTTGATGCCCACGGATGTGGAGGGATTAGTGCTGGGCTGGCCTCTCCTGCTTCCAGCAGTTCCCGAGCATCTGGGGGATTAGATGGGGCTGTGGGACACATTCTGGCCAAAATATGACTTAGGGGCAAAAATGTGTGTCATTTCCAAGCCGGATCAGGTCACGTCTTCCCTCTGCTTGAGCACTGGCAGCATCTCATGTGGTGGCTGCTGTTGGTCTGGTCTCAGAGTAAGAGGGAACAGAAGTCCCAGCCAACTGCAAAGTCATACATGAGCCACCAGCCTGGGGTAGGCCACAAGGGCTCTTTGTTACTCAGCAAACCCAGCTTCCCTGACCGATACACCTTGGGGAGCTGGGAGGACTCTGTAGTAACACCTGCAAAGGTTCCCCAGGCCCTGCCTGGTCCTCAGCAGCATGCATGACCTCTTTGGTGGCTCCTGAGGCCAGACACTAGAGAGAAAGTTCACAAAGGGGGCGACGTGGGGACCCTTGGGACAGACACTGGGCTCTGTGGATGTGCACTGGGCATGGGGCCAGGGGTCCTTTGTGCCAGGGGTCCTTTTTGCCAGGGGCTGGCATGGTGACGTGGGCACGAGAAGGCAGAGCTGCAGCCTGACACTGTGGGGTGCTGAGCCCGGGAGACCCTAGGGAGACTTGGGGGCAACTTGCACTCCCATGTGTTTTGCACACTCTTTCATGCCCCAGCCTGGGGCTGGGGTTACTGTGCTGAGCTGGGGAAGCCCAGAGGGCAGCTTGGCCGTGGGGCTCCAGGCCACGCGGGGAGCCTTCCTGCAGAGCCCCAGAGCTGGGGGAGAACTCGCCACCCGGGTGCTCAGCCTCCAGGAACCGGGTGCTCAGCCTCCAGGAACCGGGAGCTCGGAGGTGAGCCGAGCAAGCCTGACTCAGCCCTCCGAGCGACGCCCGCTGCCTGCACTTAGGTGCTTGTTTCAGCTGATGGTAAAACACCACCAGCTGTGGAGACATAGCCAGGCGGCAGCTCTGCCCCCCAGGCGGTCACCGCGGGCAACAGCTGACACCGATCATGCCCGTGCAGACCGCCACTGCAACCTCCTCCCCCTTGCGTTGCAGCCGGAGCACCCCACGCTGCGTCTTGGGAGCCGACTCAGGATTTGTTCTTTGGCTCCACACGTGGCCACCTCGCAGCGAAACTCTTTCTCTTTTGCAAAACTCATCATTTTGGTGATTGGCGGGGAAACCAGGCCAGTTGGACAGTAGCCCGTAGGGGATGGGGGTGCGTGGGGAGGCACCCGGTTTAGCCGCCTCCCCCGGGCCTCCTGCGCTGGCTTCGATGCTGGCTGTGGAGGGGCAGCTGCCATCAGCCCCTTTCACAGAGGCAGAAACTGAGGCCCCGAGAGCAGAGCAGTCGCCTCCGGGGCCCGCTGGGCCAGCTGCCCCTGGCCACCCTGCATGCCCAGCTCCGGACCTGGTGCCGGGTTCCCGGCCTGCAGCATCCCCATGGGAAAGAAGGTGTCGCCAAACCAGGTATGTGACAGATAGCCGGCGGGGGACAAGCATGGATCTGAGAGTGACATGTCGAGGGCGGCGTGGGGAGGAGCCGAGGCGCTACCAGCTCCGCGTCCCGTCCCTGGATTTCAGACCCAGGTCCAGTCCCCCTGGGAGGAAGGGAGACCAGGGCGAGCGGGCCAGCTTCCAGGTGGCACTCGCTCGGCCTGTTGTCTTTGCGATTCTCTTCCCCGCCCGAGATGGCACCTTGCGGTCTACCCTCCTCCTGGCTCCGTGGCAGGCAGAGGCCAAGGCCCTGAACTAAGCCAGGCACCATCACTAACTGGGGGTTCGACGCTGGGTCTGGGTTTCCTGTCTGTAAAATGAGGACAATGCAGACATTTGCCCTGCCTACCTGACAAGACCCCTGGAGATTCACATACGAAAATTACCCAGGCCAGGTCCAAATCAGGCATGGTGGGCACGCCTGTGAGCCCAGCAGCTGGGAGGCTGAGGCAGGAAGATCACCAGGAGTTAAAGGTCAACCTGGAATATATAGCAAGACCCTGTCTCGAAAAAGTAAGGAATACCCCCCCACCCCAAAAAACTTGGCAGGTCTGACCAGGCATAGTTGTGCACACACGTAATCCCAGCTTTCTGGGAGACTGAGGCAGGAGGATCATGAGTTCTAGCCTAGCCTGGACAATTTAGCAAGACTCTGTCTCAAAATAAAAAATAAAAAGGTGTGGGGATGTAGCTCAGTGCAAAGGCCCTGGGTCCATCTACAGTACTGCCGACAAACAAAACTTGGCAGGTGTGTAAGAACGTAAGTTTGTCTCAGAGTCAAATCTTACCCTTCCCACGGAAAGCAGCAGGTCATTTTATCCCCATGTTAGAGATGAGGAAACTGAGGCTCAGGTGACTTGGGCCGGGTCCTTCGACCTGTGGGCAGCAGAGTCAGGGTCACAGACTGGGTCCCGCCCATCTGAATCCCATCCCTGCTCTTTCGCATCCCTTCCCTCCAAATCCCTGTGGGCCCCGCCCTCATGGGAAGGACTCACCCAGCGCCTGGGTCCCCTGTTGTGTGAGTAGCTACGCCAGCATGGCCCATGTGTGGGGACGGGTGACTGGAGTCGGGACCCAGTGAGGCCCCCGAGGAGCAGAGGGCCGCTGTGTCACACATGTGGCAGGAACAGGCAGCTGTGATTTCAGCAGCACTTTCTGATCTGAAGTGACCTTCCCTTCAGTCCCTCGTGCCAGGCGACCGGGTGACTCACGTGCAGTCCTGGGTCTGCAGTTGTTAACCGTGCTGAGTCTCTGTACGCTCCCGGAGCCCGGCCACTGTGCAGCGGCTGGTGACTAAGCTGGCTTAGTCAGCACGGAAGCCTACATGCTGGGGACATTTGGTGGGAGAAAGCTGTTGAGGATGTTGGGGGGCTGTGTTTTTTTTCTGGCATTGGGATCAGAGTGACTAACGCTGGTGTGCAGAATCGTGGGAACAACCCCTCCGGCTTAGGCAGATCCCTAGTCTTTGAAACATTTTCTGTACACATAGTCTTGCTGGTCCCTGCAGCTCTTTTGTAAGCTAGAGAGACGGGAGGGCTTGGCCCCGGGCCCAGAGAGGCCTAGGGGTGCAGAGACAGCCTTTGGCAACACGCAAGCTGCCTCCTCCATTCCCTTCCCCATGGCAGACATCATTAATCAATCACACCCCGGTTCGTCTAAGATGAGTCCTCCATATAACCCTTTGGGCAGCCACTACCAATCGACTGAGGCACCATCCAGGGTGTAGTGGAAACCAGTGACCTAATCCAATGTGGGCGCAGCCCAGCCCTGCCTCTCTGAGCCGCCTCTTCCACTGGGACAGGGCCTGATGGCAGGCCTTGTCCATAGGGTTGGGCTAGAAGATGACATAATGTGGGCAGCAACTCAGAACACAGCGAACCCTCCAACATGGTAATTGATATAAATTGTTAGTTTTTTGAGTGTTTAGTGGGGCGTGTGTGTAAGCTGTTTTTGAGAGATGTGGAGAAGGAGTGCAGCTCCTACCTCACAGAGCTGGCCTCCTTCCTGGGCAAGATCCCTTCCAAGCTCCCCGCCCACCTCTCAGCCGCGGCCAGCGCCCCAGCGTCCCGGCGTGAGCCTGCAGGGCCTCTGTCCTCTCCGCTGCACCTCCCTGCACAGGGGTCGGGGTGGGGGCACAGACGCCCCAGGACTGAACCTTTCAGCTGGGCTCTCGGCCCACTCCCACAGCAGGTCGCAGGCTGTGCCGCCCTGGACGGCCTGGGTACAGCAGGTACCCATCCCGCGGTCCGTCTTTTTTTTTTTTTTAATTATTAGAATTGTCCTTTTTATTACAGTTGCCCTGGTCCCTCTCTGGGTAGGTGGCCTCAGAACCCCACACACAGCAGCTTGCTTGCTTGTTCTTTTGTTTGTTGGTTTTTTGAGACAGGGTCTCGCTATGTAGTTCAGGCAGGCTTTGCTCACTATGTAGCCCAGGGTGGCCACAAATTTACAGGGATCCTCCTGCCTCAGCCTCCTGAGCGATCAGATTATAGGCTCGGGCCACCACACCCACAAGAGTCGTCTTCATCTCCAAGGACAGTCAGCCTTCCTGGAGGAGACTCATCGTGAAGATACTTCTCAGGGATAACATTTTTGGGAGTGGAAGAAGGAGGCAGAACCAGCTTGGCATCATTGAAACCCATCCACCTGGCTTTTGTCTGGACAGAACTGGTTTGATCCACTTAGATTTAACCAAAACCAGTTGGAACCAGCCAGAATGCATTTTAAAAGGTCTAAATTGGTGGGATCCAGTCAGATCATGTTAGAAGTAGTTACAGCTTGATCTGGTCCTCCTGGAATGAGCTAGAACTGGTTTAGACCGGTTAGAAGTGATTTCAGCCTGTTCTGACTGGTAGGAAGCAGCCCAAACCTGCCTGGCATGGTCACACAACTAGCTCTGCTTTCGCGGGGGCATGTTTCCTTGTGTGTTGAGAGCTGGGTCACACTGGGAGGCCTCGTGGATGGGACGAGGGGTGGTGCTGGAAGGCGGGGTTGTTAGAACCCAGGTTGGCCCTGCCTAGGGAGGGCCTTGAATGCCGAGTTGAAGAGCATAGAAGGTCACAGCCGCATTCACACCCTGCCCAGCGCTCTAGAGCACTGCAGAGGCCACATGCTGTAAATCAATTAGCCTCTCGCCCAGTGATTAATGGGAGGGAAGGTTTCTTCACTTGTTCTGGGTAAATTATTGCATATGGAAGCACATCTTTGATTTTATGAGTTCTCGCTGGAGCATGAAATGTCCTGGAGGAGGCTCCCTGAGGAATGCCGAGCCCCGGCACCCCCTGCTTCCCCCTCCTGCCCACCCTGCCGGTTCTCTGGGATTCTGCTGCACCGTCCCGGCTCCAGGGGCGCCCTGGGCTCAGCTGGAGGCCTGGAGGAGGCGGAGTCCCTGCTGCCTTCGCTTAGGAGAGCGGGACAGCTCGGCCTTGTGGATGCTGGCACGATGGAGGGGCAAATGGCGCAGAGTAGAGGCCGATGAGATGTACCGCCAGCGGGGACCTGGGGGGCAGAGACGGGGCTGGCCACCAGGGGGCGTCCTAGCAGCTGTGTCCGGGCCGTGGGCTGCGGACAGAAGTCCCTGTAGGACCCTGAGGCTGGCGATTCCAGGGAAGATCCTGCAAAATGCACTTACATGGGACCCAGGCGGGGAGAACTTGCTCCAGGCCACAAAGCCAGGACCAGATGCTGCCCCCAGCCCTAGTGCTCTGCCATCAACCCAGCCTGTTCCTGGTGTGGCAGTGTTTCGTGGCTCTCTCCTGTCACCTGTGGGCACAGACATACTGGAGCCACGGCCCTGCTGTACCCTCTGTTCAACCTTGGGCAGGCATCTTCACCTCTCTAAACCTTAGTTTACCAGTCAGAAAAATGGGGATAATACTGGAAGCCAGCTGATAGAATTCTGGAGAAGTTTAAATGAACTAATGTGCAGAGTTGTGACATAAGCCCAGCCGTTCACCTAATGATCAAATCAATAATACTTATCATAAGCAAATACAATAACTACTATTATCATCAACCCCTCAGCTTGGTCATGGAGGCTCTAGATGTGGACTCGAGGACCTGAGTTAGAGTCCCTGTTTGCTACTGTCTCACTGTAGGGCCTCAGTTTTCCTGTCTGTAAAGTAGGGATAAGGACGTTTGCTTTGCCTGGCCCTCAGAGCGACTTTGAGAGTGAAGGGTGTCGGCTGCTCAATCTCTGCTGGTAGGCCTGCAGGTGACAGCGATGCCCACTCCAGGGTGCTGCCGAGAGTGAGGGTGGTGGCAGACAGGTGGCCTCGCCCTTGGGTGGCACCTTTGCCTTCCCGGGCACTGGGCAATGCGAGGGGTGTGAGCTGAGTTTTGCTGGTCCCGCCTCCAGCGGCTCCTTGGGGCTCCGCCCACCCTCTCCCCACTTCCTCCTAGGTGTGTGGTCTCTCATGATGTCTTGTACCCCAAATTGATCTGCTTTTGGGGAACCCAACGTGCAAAAGCAACTTGACCCCTGCAAGGAAGAGAAGGCAAGCCCGGGGCCTTACCACCTGGCTCTCAAGGGAGTGGGGTGCTGCAGGGCGAGGGAAATGGGGGGGCTTAACCCAAGCTGATCTAGCAGGGTCTATGTGGGGTGACCTAATGCTTCCTTTATTCCTCCCTCCTTTTCTCCTTCCTTCCTTCCTTCTTAATCAAAAGAACCAACAAAGGATCACTTCACCCAGAAACTCTCAGCCTGGGAGCCCCTGACCACTTCTGGGCGCCCAGAGCCGGGTTCCGTGGCAAAGCCAGGCGGAGCTGGCTGGCTGCTGACTGTGGCCTGGCAGGGAGCCAGGCCGCTTGGCCGCGGCCATTTCTGGGGGGCCTGCTGGCTGCCTTTCTTGGGGCCTGGGCCGTGGGCTGGGTGACCTCGGGTGCCCTTTGACTCCAGGGTGCCCACATAAGGTTCCGGGCCGGAGGAGGGGGGCAGGAAGGGGCAGGCTGTTGGCCCCTGCCTCTTGCTGCATCCTCAGGTGCCCTGCAAGGGGCGGTGTGGCCCAGGGAGGGTGCACGGTGACCCTCAGATGTGCCATGGGCCCCATCATCACTCCTGAACTAAACGCCACCCACCTGACTGCCAAGCGCCCGCCCAAGTGTCCCCAGCTCTGGGGCCGCCATTAACGACATGTTGCAGTAGTTTTACGAAGCGTGGCTCGGAACAATTTTACACCTCATTTGATTTATGTTGCGGATGCGCTGCTCTCTCAGGCCCCCTCCCCCTAGAGAGACGGCTCACGCGGCCCACCGGGCTTCCCTCCAACCAGGCTCCTGGGCAGCGGGGCCGGCCTCGGGCACATGCTGGGTGCCGAGCAGGTGGCCCCACGACCTGGTGGCCTGCCTCCCTCCCGGGCTCTGTCTCCAGATGTCCCCGAACTGGGCCCGACGGATCCCCCACGAGGATCCCAGAGGCTCAGAGTGCCCCGCAGCCTGCGGTGAGGTAGCCAGCGCTGGGGGATAAGTGTCAGGGCCACACCCACTGCAGAACCGGCAGGGTCAGAGAGTGCCCCAGCCAGCCTCGAGGCAGGTGGGCTCTCCGCATTGGACACACGGGCCCCAGAGTGCGCTCAGGAGCTGGGGACGAGGAAATAGGCAACACTGTGCGCTCTGTGGTTGTGGGCCTCAGCAGCAAGGTGGAGGAGCAGGGGTGACCTTGGGGGTGCGGGCCACCGCGCCCGGGCTGGGCGTGGCAATACTTCCCGCCTGTTAACTCTGGGATGATGCTTCAGCCCCTGGAGGACAATGAGGGTCTCAGTGACCTTAGAAAGGAAGCTTTTTACACTGCATGTGGTGGCACATGCGTCATCCTATCTACTCTGGAGGCTGAGGCAGGAGGATTGCAAGTTGGACATCTGAGGGAAACTCCCCAAAATGAAGCAGGCTGAGGACGTAGCACAGTGCTAGAACATTGCCTGGCCTGTGTGAGACCCTGAGTTCACTGCCAAGTACTAAAGGACCAAAAAGAAACCTCTGTCTTTTGGAAGCTTTCAAATATCCGCTCAAGTAGAATAGTCAGATGCCCACCTACCCACCCACACCTGCTGTTATTGTTAATTTTCTCTTCCACACTTTCCCATATGCATTATTTTCTCAGTTTAATCAGTGGACTTCATTTTTAAAGAACAGTTTTGCCTAGCAAGTACAAGGCCCTGAGTATAATCCCCAGCACCTAAAAAAAAAAATTTTAGATTTATAGAAAAATTGCGTATAGAACTAAGAGTTCCCATGTACCCCACTCCAACCTCGCCACAGTTGCCTCAAATAATTAACATCTTGCATCGGCAGGCTCCGTTTGTTTTAAGTACTGAGCCAATATCGATACTCTATTCTTGCTAACAGAAGTCCATTTGTTGTCCTGATTTTCCTTTTGCTGAATGTTCATTTTCTGTCCCGGGATTCCACCCACGCCGTCCCACTCCATGGAGCTCTGGCGTCTCCCCGGCCTCTGTGGCCTGTGACACTTGCCCACATTCTCCCTCTTTTGGTGTCCTTGGCAGTTTGAGGCGCGCGGGTCAGGGACCTCATAGGAAGCCTGTTTTCTCACGGTGAGGCTGCGGCTGAGGCTGTATGAAGGAAGATGACAAATGGGAAGTGTTATTTCCATCACTTTATCGCAGGGGATGCCCTGTCAATATTGACCTTCACCCCTGGGCGAAGGAGTGTGTGACGAGTCTCCTTGCCAGAAAGTCACCGTTCCCACCTCCGCGCCGGGCTCTGGGAGGAAGTGGGTGTGTGCAGCCCACGCCTGGCGTGTGTGCGCCCTCTTCTGAGTGTGGAGTAGCTGCGTGATGTATCTTAAAGCAGCTTCTGGGCGTCCTACTCGTTCTTTCATAAGTACCAGAGTGTGTGTCTCTAAAGGAAATGGACTTACACACATGCACAACTAAGTTCGCATGGTCGCCCGACGCCATTAACAAACCTTTAATACCATTTCCTATCAGATCATATTCAGTTTCCTCTAATTATCTAAAAAAGAAAAGGTGTTTCTATTATTGGTTTGCTCACACCAGGGCCCAACTCTATCCACCCGATGTACTTTATTGCCATGACCTTTAATTTCTTTTCGTTAGCGATAGTTTTTTTTTGGAAACTCTTCTCTCCTTCCTCTTCTTTCATGAAGAATTAGGGGCATTTCTCCTGGAGAATTTCTCATATTCTGGTCTTGGCCGATTGGTGGCTCAGAGTTTTGTTTAATCTGTGGGTCCTCTTTGGTCATGGTGGTGCACATTTGCAGTCCCAGCTCCTTGGAAGGCTGAGGCAGGAGGATGGCGAGTTCAAGTTCAACCCGGGCAACTTAGTGACATTCCATGTGGGGAAGGGGACACTCTGACCTCTGGCCTCTGCATTTCCCGGAAACTGATAGTTACGGCAGAAGCCAGGTCATGTTCAAGTTTATTACCAGCAAAATTGCATCACATCAGGACACACTAACCTCCCTCTCTTCTTGTTGTGAGATTGCCCAGAGTTGAAACGTACTCAGTATTTCTCCTCCTGGATTTAGCCTGTGTCTGTGGTGGAGGCCTGGACCCAGAGTCTCTTCCAGAATCTGTTTCCTTCTCCTTCTTCTTCTTTTTTTTTTTTTGTCTGTTTTCTTCTTGAAGAACAAAGTCCATTTCTGTTGCTGGCAATAAGAAGTCTGATGGTTAAACCCTGGGTGTCTGGTGTGGTGCCTTGAAGTGGGGCCTGGCGCATGGCTGAGAGCTGAGGCCCCGGCCATCTCCTGGCTGCACCTTCCCTCCCATTCTTCATCTGCAATGTGGGTTTGCAGCTGGTAGTAGCAGTGCCTGGCTCAAAGGTTATAATCAGAATTAGAGAATGTAGTGTAGGGCTGGGGATTTCGCTCAGTGGTTAGAGTGTTTGCCTCGCAAGCATGAGGCCCTGAGTTCGATTCCTGGTACCCCTCCAAAAAAAGAATGTAGTGTAAGGCCTATGCGCAATTAAGCTTCAACAGTAGTTAGCTGATTTGATGATAATAGTAAATTTTAATTAATTAAAAATGTTTTTGAGACAGGGTCTCATTATATAGTTCAGGCTGGTCTTCAATTTACTATATAGCCTAGGCTGGCCTGGAACTTACGGTGATTCTCCTGCCTCAGCCTCCCGAGTGCTGGAATTACAGTTGTGTGCCACCATGCCCAGCTAAATTTTGATTTAGTTTAATTCCTAGTTCTCTTCTGACTCCACATCTTTCTGGGTCATCTGTGTCTCCAGCTGTCTAGCATCTCCTTCAATGCCAAGATACTTGGCTGAATTATATGCTATTGACATAACAGTTTGTTTGTTTGTTTGCTTTTTGAGATGACCTTGTGTACTTCGGCTGTGGCCTCTGAGTCTCAGGATTCAATTTGCCTCCGTGTCTCTGTGCCCCAGGGAGAAAGACATGCCAAGAAAAACCTGGGCCTTAGGCCAGGTGCTCTGGGTGTTGGAAACTGCACATTGCCAAAAGAAAAAGGTAGATTTGTCCTGTGTGCTTGGGGAGTGTCCCCTGGTAGAAAAAGAGCCTGACTTGGATTAAAGGGGTTAGTCACCACACTGTCTGCTTTGGGACCACTGAGATGAGACTGGGAAGCAGCCCAATGTCTGGGTCATTGCCCCAGACCTAGGCACTTTGTTTCAAAGGAGCTCTGTAGCATTAGAACTTGTATCAGGGAGTTCAGTAGGACCCTGCTGGAAAGGCCTATAGAGAGGGATTGTGGGTAAGGGAGAGGGATTGTGGGTAAGAGACACAAGAACTGTGCCGAGACGGGCAGGAGCCTCATTGCCTGTTGCTGGTGGCAGCTCAACAGCTCTGTGGTTCCACAGAAGGTTGCCCCTGAAGGGCAAGGCTGAAGGGAAACCCTCCTAGTGGGCAGAGCTTTGAGCAGGCACCTGGCTGCCTATCTCACCTGGAAGGGAAGTGGCCTGAAGGACTAGGTCTGTGTTGATTATGCAGACAGTAGCCAGCAGTTTGATCAGGGACTTGGAAGGACAAATGGAAATTTGGTGACAAGGAGGTCTGGGAAAGACATATTTGGATGGACTTCCGCAGCTGGACTCAAAGGTGAGATGTTTGAATTTCAAGTGAATTCTCATCAAAGAGCGACCTCTGCAGCGCACATTAATGTTAATGATCGGGACGACACAGCTCATTCTGTGTGTATCCCAGGTTTGTGAGCAACGCAACCGTGATAACATGGGCAGAAGGTTTACATGAGTCCAGCAACAAGACTTCTGCTTGCCAAGACCAGTCTGGCTGTTGTCCAGCTGAGGACTCTGCCTACCGATGGAAGCGACTTACAGAGCACCTGGTGTGACGCCTGAGTATTGTACTTGTGTGATCCTTTCGCCTCCTAAAAGCCCCACTTACAAGCACATGAGGCTTTGAGGGGACATCTAGATACAAACCATAACAATGTGCAAAAAGAGATCGATCCTGTAGTGGTTTGTCCATGCAATTTAAAGCGATAACTACCATTTTACCTCTTAATTTTGGAATGTTAAATATAGGAATATTTAATATTGATAATAGTGGAAATAGTTTTTGTCTTGCATCTTCCTAGAGGATCATATATTTCAGAACCCTTAATACATGCGTCTCTTTGATCGGGTGATCGTATCTTTGGGAATTTAATTGGTGGCTGTGGCGGGTTTGAAGCAGAGGACTTGTAGCCAGACAGACCTGGTTGTGAAGTCTGCCTCTGACGTGTCTACACTGGTGAACTGGATCCTCTCTGGGTAAAGTGCACCCAAAGAATGCAGTAGCTACTAGCGCTTTTTACCAGCTGTTCTGAGTAAGAGATCTAGTCTCCTGGGCGTTCGGTGAAAAAACTAGAAACCACCAAAATGTCCATTAATTGAGGACCGTTTAGAAAAAGTAATGCAGCAACTGAATGGAATGTAATTTATGCAGTATGATCAGTAAATACAGTGGGCGAATGTTTAAATTATGTTAACAATTTATTGTAGCACGCACATGTTGCTATTAACCCCTTCAAAACCTCCCTCTTGCTTTGAATGTACTTGACCCATCGTCCTTGCCACTTTCTGAAGCAGTTCTGGGATCCTCTTTCATGAGTGTCTTTTGTTATGCTGCTCTGGCTGCCTGCATGTGCGCAGTCGATTCTAAATGTTTACTTTTCGTGGTCCTTTTGACCTTGGGGAAGGGCCAGAAGCCTCACAGTGCCAGATCCAGTGGAAAAGGTGGATGAGGACACACTGTAATGTTTTTATTTGGTAGAAAATGCCACACCGGAAGCGATGTGTGACACAGGGCATTGTCTTGACAGAGGATGGATCTGTTTTCGCAGGCCATTTTCTATGCACAATGTTTTGTCAAATAAAAACATAAAGACACACCTGAGAGAGGACTTCCAGAATTGCTGCTGAAAGTGGCCGGGATGGTGGGATAAGTGCATTTGAAGTGAGGGGAGGATTTTGAGGTGGATTAATTGGCAATGTGTCTCTTATGGTGACACAATTTAAACATTTGCCATATTTGTTGATCATTTCTGATAGCTATGAAAAATGTTTTAGAGGACTGTTTACTGAAATGGGAGGCTCTCTATGAGACATCATTGGGGAAGAAAGCAAGTTATAAAATAGTATATGGTGAATGATATCATTTTAGGTTTTTTTAGAAAAGATCAGGCATAGAACTAGTTCTTGAATTATAGAAAATATTATGAATAATATGAATTATGTGAAATATAGTTATTATTCTCTCTGGGAGATGGGAAATTAGGTGATTTTCATCTTCTCTTTTTGCTTGTTCCTATTTTCCAAATTTGATTAATAACTAAGTCTTGCATTGGTAATGTGAAAGAAAACCAAACTTGTCTCTTGTCCAGTGTTTTTTGTGTTGAGAGCAGAGAGGGGCATGGTGGGCTCTGTGTGCCCCAGCTGTGTGCCCCTGTGCCTGACAGGAGACTGTCTGGCAGGAAGTGGGTCTTGGCTATATCATTTCTGTGACCATCACAACCCTTTCTTAGCTGGACTGCATCCCTGTCCTGTTGGCCCCAGGCTGGCCCCAGGATGCCCCCAGGATGGCAAGGATTCCCCTGCCCTTCCCGGCTGTGGCATGGGCATTGCAGCAGGCGTCTCCATGCCCGAGACCAGACATGCCACAGCCAGGGCGTCCAGCAGGGCTGCGGCCGCCGGGAGGTGGGCCCTGACCCAACATCCCGGGCCTGTGTGTGTTGGCTGTGGTTCACAAAGACGTTGGACTTCAGTCCGGCAGATCGAAAATATTTTTCAGCGGAGTCCCAGTATTTGCCTGGAGAAACAATAATATTCCTTCTCTGGATGTCAAACATCCGGATAAATAGAAGCCCTTTTTTCCGCCTTGTCTCTCTCCCGAGGGTGACAAAGGGCGCTCAGACACAGTGCTATGGACCGGGCTCGCCCAGCCAGGGTGAGGGCCAGTGTGAGCCGCAGGATTGCTTATTTTTAAAGGAGGGGGGAACATGTGGCCCGTCGCAGGTTTGCTCAGAGGGCCTGGCTTCCTCGGGAGAGAGGGTGCGGGCGACTCGGCAGAGGCGTGGTGGGCAGCTGCTGAGCCCTGGGACTCGGGGGTCCAAGCTCTGCCTGGCAGGAGTGGGCAGCGCCCCCAGGCCTGGCCGGGAGTGCTGTGGTCCTCCAGGAGGAAGAGGGAGTGGGGGCAGACTGAATGAAGGGCTGCGTGATTTTCACTGAGCCGGAACCCAGGGCGACCGAGCAGCAGAAAGGCGGCTCTCAGATCCAGGGATCTGGCTCCGCCAGAGATTAAATGGAGGTGTTCCCAACAAGTCCCCCCAAATGTAGCACATGGCGGGGCTCCCCTGGAGAATCCTGGGAGAGAAGCTAGAGGCGACAGTAAGCCCACGCTTTCCTCCAGTCTCACAAGGACCCTTGAAAGCCTTCCCCGTCCCCAGGCTTCCTTCACACCACCTTCAGCCAGTGGCCCTCAAGCTGGGCTTTCTGTCCACCGAGCCACCGCCGATGTCCATGTCGCAGGTCGCCTCTTTCCCCCGTAGCCCTTTGCATACTTTGGAGCAGGTATGCAGCCAGGCAGTTCTGCTTCAAGGCCTGACTTCACGCTGGCCACAGTGACATCCACGCTGACCATCTCTACGTGGACAGCAGACACATCACAGATGCTCAGAATATTTCCCGAGCGAGTCACCAGGCAGACAGAAAGAGAGGGCCCTGCAGCAGGGCACAGAGGACTGGAGTGAGCACGACTCAGTGACTACTGTGGCCCCATTCTAACTGGCAACATGGGGCAGATCACTGAGTCTCACTGAGCCTCAGTTTCCTCATTTGTACAATAATGATTATAATACTTTCGCTGCCGGGTGGTTTTGCAAATTACAGGTAATGTGTAGTGCCCAGGACTCAGTAGATGTATTTGTTTGTCCTCAGAAACCCCATGGAAAACATACCTGGGTCAGATGGGAGCACTCCAGGAGAGAGGCAAGTAGAAACTCTAAATTGTGTCTCTGTGTAGCGATAGAACTACTACTAATAATAAACAAAATATTAGGAAACTGGCTAGCCAAGGCCTGTGGAAGCCCCCTTGGGAAAACCAAGGGAAAGAGAGGAGGGGACAGGTTGTGAGGAAGAAATACAGGGGTGAGTGTATCTTACTGTAAATTGTCTTTTGGTCTTTCGTTCATGGTTGGCTTCGATTTTCCACTTAATGGGATTCTAGAATTCTCTGTGGAAGGTATTCATCAGACAGTAGTGTTTCTGGGAAGGGTGCTATCGGCCAGGGAGGCTTAGGAGGATGTGACAGGGTCTCTGTCCTCAGGGAGCTTCCAGGGGAGCAAGACACGTACACCCCTGTCGTAGGTGTTGCTGAAAGAGACATGGGAGAAGGGCAGGAGGAGCCAGACATCAGGGCCACAGGCTTTGTGGCAGGTGACATTTGGAGAAATGGAAGGCAGAGGTTCCTCACTGCCCTTCCAACCCAGGGCCTCTTCTTCCTCGGTGTCTGGCAGGACCATGTCCTCGTCGCTGGGTATGGCCATTGTACTGGGTTCTAATCCATGAAAAGCAGTAGGCGTGTGCTCTCCTTGGGCCTGACTCATGAAACCCTTCCAGTTAACTGAAACAGTGCGTCCCCCAGCCTGATTTTGGAAGCAACATTAAAGATGGCCCAGCGGCCATCAGCCAAAGACTAAACATCTGTGTGAAGGATGCATCCATGTTTACCACAGCTAGAACCGTGCTGGGCTGTCAGGTGAGGCATGAAATCAGGGTGCATCATGGTCATCTGTGATGGGTTTGGGCCTACTTGTCACAGCAGCAGTACATCTGAGCAATACACCAGAGGAGGAGGGTCGCGTATCCCAGGAAGAGGGGAAGGCTGGGAAGGCCAGAAAATCAGCTCTAAGTTGGCATCGAGAGGCTGCAGGGGGTCATGACTGGAATGTAGCCATAGAAGGCCTGCAGGGGATAGTGGGAGCTGAGCTGGAGGATCTAGGCTGTGCGTTCTCATGGGTCAAGCTAGCTAGAAGCCCGGGACTATGGTCTTGTGGTTCATCTGCCTCCCACCTGGGCTTTTCCCCTCTGTCCTGACCCAGCCCCTGCTTCCATCCTAGGCCAGGTGTCTGGACTCCATGTTGTTCCCTGGGCTCTGGCCCGGATCCAGATCCGGTGCTTGGCCTGATGGCCCAACCCTGTTGTACAGATGAGGAAAGTCAGACCCAGAGCACATGAAGGGGCCAATTCATAAAGCCTGGATTGATCTTTCCACCTGGTCTTGGCTGGGGTGCAAAGTTTCCAGCAAAACCCTGCCTCTTTAATGCCCTGGCCCAAGCTTCCCCCGAGGATGCTTCTCTCCACTCCTCTCCCCTCCTGGCATGCTGGGTTTCCATGCCGGCCCATTGAGAATGAAAAGGAGCTGGTTTCTTCTAGTCCTAAAGAAAAACAAGCAGACACTGGCCGGTCTGTGCGGAGGCCTCACTGCAGCACCCTTGGGGCAGGCGGTAATGACTTCTCAGAGCCACCTGGCCTGGGCTCAGACCACTGGAGGGGCTGAAGACAAAACTGTGCTTCTCGTAAAGGTCTCAATCTAAAAATAAAGAGGGTTAGCCCAGCGAGTGTCTGCAGGGGTGCGGGTTTGAGTGGAGAAGTTGAAGACCAAGCAGAGGTTCCCGACACAGGCCACCAGACGAGGGGAAAGTCCAAAGTGAGCCTTCTCCTAAGAAGACGTGCCTCCCAGTAAGATCAAAGCTGTCGGCTTCTGATCAGCCTGCTAAGGAAGGTTCTGGGAAACTGAAAGCTACTTTCGCATCTAGCACTCTGGTTCATAGACCTGAAAATTTCAGAAGTGTGAGCTTCAGGTAGAGCTTGATCTAGTGGCTCACACAGGTCAGCCAGCACACAGGCTTTTGTTTTTTGTTTTTTGATTATTTTAATGACTGCTTTCAATGGAGTCATTAGAATTGCTATACTTAGCAAGAAAAAAAAATACAAGATGTGTAGTTACATTTGAATTTCAGTTAAATTTTTTTTTCAGTTTAGGGACGTTCCATGAAACCCCGGCCAACACCAGGTGGAACATTTCCATGAAATATTTGGTACATTCTTGTACTAAAGCTTTCTGTGTCATTTATATGACATTCAGGGTTCACAGCGCGTCTTGTGCTTTATCCGAGAGTCCTAAGCCCAGTACACTCTCTTTCTGCGCCTCTCTCCTCTTTCCTTCCTCCTTCCGCTCTGCTTCTCCCTCGTCCTGCCTGTGGTCTCTGCTTTGAGCTTGGCCAATGAGAGAGGATAGTTCTTTCTCTAAACCTCAACTGCAAATACTTCCGTGCATCTTCTTAGCCAGAATGCCTATTTCTGAACTGTTTCTGTGGCTAAGAATGAGGTGAACTGGGAGACTTAGTAAGGGGGCTGCCAGAGGCCTTTTGGGACAGGAGGGTGTGGAGAATGAATGCTTGGGGGGTCCCTGACAGATGCATCCACGGAGCGTTGCCAGCGTCATTCACGGAATCCAGCTCCCCGAGCTGGGGTGGGGCCCTAGCTATCCCTAGAGGGGCCTGTAATGTCCCAGCCTCTATGTCCCCATCCTTCCTTGCCACTTGTCCCTCCCACTGCCGGTCAGGCCTCGTGGATGAAAAGTTGGACCTGAAATCTTTCTTTGTCCAGCTCCAGCGCTAGGGAAAGGGACCCTCCTGCGGGGTTGTGTGTACTGAGAACTGGGCTACGTGCTTTCACACTGTCACCTCATTTAATCCTCCTGACCCCCTGGGAAATTAGCAAGCCCTTTTTTATGAGGCAGTTGAGCCGCTTGTCCCTGGATGCACAGCTGGTGGCAGAGCTGGGTTTGAACATGCATGCAGCAGGATGCAAACCCATCCATTGACCCTGTTACCGTGACCTGGATTCTGGCTCCTTTGCTCCCTAGATGGACCATTCCGGGGAGCTTCCGTCCCTAAGATGGTGTCTCAGATGGAGTGGGGGCTCGGTGTACTCTGAAAACTGAGTGTAGACGGGGCAGAAGAACTGTGGAGGAGAAGCAGGCTGCCCCAAGAGCTGCACCTGCAAACTGCTTGCTCTCACTTTCAACTGAATTGGGTGCCTGGTGTGTGCAGACACCAAGGGAGGTAATGGAGGGAGGGAGAGAGAGAGAGAGAGAGAGAGAGAGGTGTGCTGTGAGTCAGGTCACAGGCTGTAAAGGGGAAAGGGGCTGCGGGCATGAGGAGCAGCCAAAGCCAGCCATGGTGGTACATACCTATAATCACAGCCCTCAGGAGGCTGAAGCGGGAAGATTGCCTGGAGTTTGAGGCCAGCCTGAGCTACATCATGACACTCTGTCTCAAAAAAAGGGGTGGGGGTTGGAGATATAGCTCAGTGGTAGAGCAATCACCTCACAAGTGCAAGGCCCTGAGTTCGATCCCCAGCACCAACAAACAAACAAACAAACAAACAAAACAAAACAGCCCCCACTTTCTGCTCTCTCCCTGCTCCAACTGTCACTCTGAGCTGCATTCTGGGCAAGTCGGTGTAGACATTCAGTCCGTGTCCTTGTTTCTCATTCATTTCTCCATTCTGCCTGTCTCTCCTGCGGTGTAACATTGTGCTGAGGTAACCATGGATCTAAAAGGCATTTGCCAGGATGGTTTGGCAGCCCGTGAAGCAGGCGAGGGAGAGCTTAGGGAGGGACCCCAAGGTGTGACTCCCTCAACTTAGGGTGCTGTCCTCTTTCGGCTTTCTGAGATAGGGTCTCACTATGCGGTCCAGGCTGGCCTTGAACTCACTGGGTAGCCCACGCAGACTTCAAACTTGCAGCGATCCTCCCATCTCAGCCTCCCAAATGTTGGGATGATAGATGCGCCACCATGCCTGGCTCGTCATCATTTTTATATGTAATGACTCATAAGTTCATGACTGCACCCTAAACTCTGCCTAATTTCTGAGCCTCAGTCCAGTTGCCCACTCACCAGCTCCTCCTGCCTGCCTCAGACGCACTAGCGCCCCGGTGTGCAAAGCCGCCCGGTCTGGCCCGCTTCCCATCACTGTCCCTATCTTTTCACGTGGTCCTTTTATTCTCTTCTCCTCTCTACTCCCTGCTACATCTTCAATTCACTGCCAGCTCTTGCCCTCAACTCCTAACACAGTCACTTTTTCCCTAGAAAATGTTCCACTAACTCTCAGGCAAAGTGGGGTTCACCATCAGACCTTTATAGGTCTACACTTCTCTCCCTGGTGACCCTGCCTGAGGGGTATCCATCCCTGTGACCAGATGGAGCCTATCTCCCTGCTACACAGGAGCATCTCTACCTGGAGACTGTGTATTTTCCCCACTGTCATACCCGCACACTTAATCAGTATCTGGCATGAAGAAAGTGCTCAATAAATATTGGGTAAACGAATTCATGGAATCCATTTGACAGCATATATCAAGGACTATGGAAATGTTATGTTCTGATCCAATAGTCTAACTCCTAGAAATATATCTCAAAGAAGTAACCCAAAAAGAAAGAAAATACACAGATGAAAATATTAACTACATTTTTTTCTAATAGCAACTTTAAAAAAACATCTATATGTTTAGCAATAGGGGGAATGTTAAGGGGTTGTAAATCCACAGAGTAAATAACATAGCCGTTAAAAATAATTGTGAAGGCTAAGTAGCAATATGGAAAACAGTTTGCAATACTACAATTGTTTTTCAAAAGCTGAATGCAAAATTGGATTTTTACAACAGTGGAAGAATGTTTTATGCATGCAGACAAATACCAGATGGGAAGAAGGAAAAAATAAAAGAGTTGATTTGTCCAAAAAAAGTAGATCATGATGGAATTTTCCATTTCATTTTTATTTCTCTTAGTGTAGTCATATTGTTTTTGTACAAGTAATACTCGAATGCAATGCTTGAGCTTCATTTAGCTGTATATCAAGCAAAGCACACATGTTAGGAAGACTCACCACAGCTAGTTACGTCTGATTTACTCCCCAGCAGGTCACAGATGCCTAATAAAGTATTTAGAATGTTTAGTTTTAAAATTAGATCTTGTGATAATTATGCCCTACCTTTACAAAATTTTATGAATATTCATGTATATACATTAGTATTTTTCCACGGATTTGTATTTTTGTTTCCCTTGGGTAAGCACCTCGGAATAGAATGGCCCGATGAGATATGGCAGAAACTATCAGTTTAAGTTTTCCAGAAACTATCAAACTGGTTTCCAAAGGGTTGTACCATTTAGACCCCCACTAGCAGGGCGTGAATACTAAAGGACATAGATATTCTGTGTTGTTGCTGACACACGTGGTCAGTCTTGCTACTGGCAGCCGACTTAATGGGGGTTAAGGTGTTAGGGTTTGGGTTTGTATTTCTCTAATGACTAATAATATCAGGAATTGATATTTATGCATAATCTTTGGTGACATTCACCACTTTTGTAGGTTTTTTAAAAAATACTGACTTATAAATGATATTTACAGATACTGAATACAAGTTCTTTATGAGATGTATTTTGCCAATATTTTTCCAATTTGTAGTTTACCTTTTTACTTTCTTAACATGGTCTTTTGGGAGGAAATTTTAAAAAAATTTATGAAGTAGAACCTCTTTTTTTTTTTTTTTTTTACTTTGAATGTTTGGGCTTTCTTAGCCCAAAGTCGTCAAAAATTTTTTCTCCTCTATTTTATGGAAATTTTCTATTTTTAGCTCTGACACTTACGTTTATGGCCTGTTGAGAGTTAGTTTTGTAGTTGGTATGAAGTATGGGTCCAGCTCCTGTTGTACTTAAGGGTGGCCGATGGGAATACTATTCCTTCTTCAGTGACCTGCTTTGTTATCTTTGTTAAAAATCAACTATGAAGAAAGGATAACTATTTCAACAACTAGGTATCCATGCACCAAAGAATAAAGTTGGACTCCTGCCTACTACCACATGTAACAGTAAACTCAAAATGGATCGTGGAATTCTACACAAGTGTTAAACTATACGACTCTTAAAAGATAACACGGTAAATCTTCATTACTTTGAAGTAGACAATAGTTTTTCAGACATTAACACTACAGTGCAGCCTGTTAGCGTGTGCTTATAATTCCCGCACTCGGGAGGCAGAGGCAGAAGGGCCCCTACAAGTTTGAGCCCAGCCTGGGCTACGTGGTGAGAGACTTCTTCAAAGAACAATGAAACAAACTACAGTACAAGCAACGACAACAATAAAAAAAATAGGTAAGTTGGACCACATCCAAATTGAAGGTTCTGGGGTGGGGTTTAGCTCACCCCAGAACTAGCTGTGGGTTAAAGTGCTTGCCTTGCAAGCACAAGGACCCGAGTTCGATCCCCAGCACCAAAAAAAAAAAAAAAACCCGAAAAAAACAAAAAAACAAAAAAAAGAAGGTTCTGTGTTGCAAATAATGGCATTAAATTTTTTTTTTTTTTTTTTTGTGGTGCCGGGGATCGAACTCAGGCCCTTGTGCTTACAAGGCAAGCACTCTAATTACTGAGCTAAATCCCCAGCCCCACAAATAATAGCATTAAGAAAGTGAAAACAAACCCCCCAAATGGGAGGAAACATTTGTAAATCACATATCCACTAAGGGACATGTATCCAGAATATATAAAATAAACCAAACTCTCAGAGTGCAAAAAACCTCAGATAACCCTGTTAAGCAACAGGCATAAGATTGGTAGACATCTTCCTAAAGAAGATAAACAAATAACCATTAAGAACACAGAAGGATGCTTAGAAATGCAAATCAAAGCCACACTGAGGCGTCTCTCCACATCTGTCAGCATTATTCACAATAGCCACCAAGTGAGAGCCAGATCCGTCCATCGTCCATCAGCTGACGTGTGGAGAAACACAGTGTGGTCTGTCTGTGCGATGGGACATTATTTGGCCATAAAAAGGAATTTAATACTGATGCCTGGAAGACCCTTCAAACAGTATGCTAAGTGAAAGAACTCCACGAATTACAGGACTCTACTTATCTAAAACGTACATTTATATCAAATAGAACAGGCAGGTGTGTGGAGATAGAGGGAGATTAGTGCTACCTAGAGTTAAGGGGTTGAGTGGGAGATGAAGAGGGTTGTGGACTAATAGGTATGGGGCTTCTTTCAGGGCACATTGAGCTAGATTTGGTGATGCTTCCACGACCTCACGAATACACTACAAACCACTGAGTTGGATCATTTAAATGGATGAATTATATGACATGCGAGTGAATTTTCAATAAGACTGTGTACGAAATCGATTGAGTATATATGTGTGGGTCTACTTGTAGGCTGTATTTCTGTTCCATTAAATACCTATCTATCTTGACACCAGTATCATGCTGTTTTGATTTCTGGAGTTTTATAGGTTTAGGAATTAATTAGTATAGCCTGAGTGATGGTGCAGGCCAGTAATCCCAGCATTTTGGAGGCTGAGGCAGGGGGATTTCTGCAAGTCTGAGGCTAGTCTGGACTACCTATCGAGACCCTGTCTCAAAAAACAAAACAAAACAACAACAAAAAGGAAATAGTATAAATTCAGTAGCTTTAATATTTTAAAAGATTGTTTGGAGTATGATTTTTTTTTTAGAATTAGTTTGTTATTTTCTCCCCCCCCAAAAAAAGCCTCCTAGAGTTTTTATTGGAATAGTAGTGGATCTATAGATCAATTTGAGGGACAGTGACATCTTTTTCTGAAGGATTATTTTTGAGTGAGGGTTTCACTATGTAGCCCAGGCTGGCCTTGAACTCACAGTGATCATCCTGCCTCAGCCTCTCTCGGGCTGGTGTTATAGGTGTGCACCACCATGCCCATCTTATTCCACATCTTTTAGGGGGAAAACATTCTGGGTTTTGCCACTGTGGTAGGCTCCAACACGGTCGTAACAATCATCACCTACTGTTGTTAGTGTCTTTGTTAGGTCTCAGAGGTGTATGACTGTGGTTAGGATCTGAAATGTCCCTTAAAAGCCCCATTGTATTGAAGGCCTGGTTGCTAATGGGCTTTTGGGAAGTGGCTGGATCACAAGGGGTCCAAATTCCCCAGTGAATTAATGTACTAATGAGTTGCAATTTGATGGCATTATTGGGGGTAATGGAGGCAGGAGGTGGGGCTTAGTTGGGGGGAGTGGATCCTGTGGGTGTGAGCCTGGGAGCTCTATCTTGTCCCTGGCTGCTTCCTCTCTGGCTCTTTCCTGTCTGTCTGCTTCCTGACTGCCATGAGGTGAGCAAATTTCCTCTGCCAGGCCCTTCTGCCATAGTTGTGTCTTCCCACAGTTCTAAACAATGGAGCCAGCTGACCCAGGATGGAAATCTCTGAAATTGTGAGCCAAAATAAATCTTGCCTTCTTTATGTTGACTATCCCACCTATTTTGTCATAGCAATGAAAAGCTAACACACTGACCAAAAGAATAAGGAGGTAGTGGCAATGACAGAATGCAGAGAGTTGGTCATAAAAGGTTTGCAGCTTCCATCTTCATCCCTCTCTTCTGCATCCTTTGTCTGGGGAAGTCTCAGATGCTAGCCAAGCAGCCCTAAGGAGAGGCCCACGTGACAGGGAATCATGGCCTCCCCACAATAGCCGGTGAGGGACTGAGCTTCTGGCTGACAGCTGTGCGAAAGATGCCTCTTTGGAAGTGAAGCCTTCACCCCCGTCCTCAAAGCCACAGCCCTGGCCAGCAAATTGGCTGCAACCTCCCAGGAGACACACAGCCAGAGCTATCCAGCAAAGCAACCCCAGCCTCCTGTCCCCCAGAGACTGCGGGAGATAACGAACATTTGTTGTTGAAGCTGCTACATAGGGGTTTGTTTGCTATAAAGCAATAGATAATTATTACAGGCTTTGACATTTGGAAGTGAGTTGCCGCTGTAACAGAAACAGAATTTTGAGCAGTTTTGGAACTCAGCAATGGGTGGGCCTGGCAGGACTCTGAGGACTCTGTATGTGAGGGAGACTTCAAGGGACACGAGCGGCCTGTGGTTGGAAACTGGAGGAAGGAAGAGGCTTATCATGTAGCTGGAG
>PVJO010013341.1:0-52157 GCA_004026905.1 Hystrix cristata
AAATGATTTTGAAACATTTAAACTCATAAAAGAATGCTACCTGAGCGAGGGGTCAGGAGAAACAGTGCCAAGAGGGGAAGCTAAGAGCACTGAAGTGGAGCCATTGTGCATATGTCCCTACATATTGGGTTTTTTAAACTTCAAGTCTTCAAATGAATAATAATCAAATCATACATCATTATTCATTAAATGATGAGACCACTGTGCCAGAAGAGGTTCTGTAACATTGAACCTGTCATTAAGACTGTCTGGACATTAACTTCCTTATCTACAAAATGAAAATTATAATCCACAATCCTCTGACAATTTGATTCACTGATCAATAGCCTATATTGGTGGTTATCAAGTTTTCCAAGTGTAAGAATGGCTTCCACGTGCAGAATTTTGGATGATTAGCTGTAACTCCACACGCCATTGTACCAGATACTGCCTGTGCCCCACCCATATCCCTTGAGCCCAGATTTTAAATTGCTTCCAGATGACTTCCAATGCCTCTCTGTGCTGGAAGACTTTTGGCAGAACCATGGAATCACAAGTGCCGGGGAAATATCACTCCCTGGGAGCAGCCTCTACCAGTGATGACAGGACCTGGTGCATAAATATGTACACTTCCTCACCTCCTCAGAGGACTTATTCCAAGAAATATGCACCATTTCCCAAAGCTTCCCCACAGAATTAGGTTCCATTTACCCACAGGGGTGGCTGCCTTAATAATGTGCCCATAACTAGCTGCTTGCCTTACCCCCTGTGTTACCTTCCCCCCAAGTTCCAATAAGTACTTCAAATTCAAAAGAAACACTGGAAAAATCTAATTCTTCAGCGTTATATCCCAATACAAACATATTTTTCTTTCTTTTTTTTTTTTTTGGTACTGGGAATCGAACTCACAAACATATTTTTCTTATAAGGCCCTGCCTTAATTAATATTTAAGAAACACTGAATTGGGGTAATGTATTCCCTGGTCCCGGTGTGCAGAAATAATGGGCATATGGTTTTAAAAACAAACCAAATAAAACAAAATCTCATAGCTAAATACTAGTTCCTCAAAATGAACCATTCATCACTCATGTAAAAATAAATCCAGAGATGGAAGGTAACATGCTCTTACAGTTTCCTATCAAAACCACCCCGTACCCAAATTCCCCTAATAAATCTTCTTGAAACATGTGATTTCATAAAATAATTCCTGATTTAATACTTGCATAATCATATAAACAATTTGATTTCTGTATTACACTGTTTTGTAAATTGAAAACATTACTATAAAAATGTTTACCATTTTCCTTACAAATATAGCATTAATGAGCCATTATGGACTTGTTCAATAGAAACAATTACATCTTCAAAATATAGATCAGTTAATAAACTCATAGTGCTGAAGGCTAACACAAGTGGGGACCTTAAAATTAGCTACTGACTCATCTTTCCTCAGAACCATGGCTTTGGTATATTCCACTGAAATTTTCTCTAGATAGTTTTGAGCTCATTGGAGACAAGTGAACAATTTCAACAAGGTTATGACTCCTGGCATAAACAGGCCAAGAAACCCGAAGAATGTGCATCTGAGCACTTGGGAGTCCAGCTCTCTACCTTCTTCCTAGTTTTCCCTAAGTGCAAGACTACCTCCCCAAGCCAAAAATAAGTCCATCATCATGGTAACAACAAAAGCCACTAGGGTTTGGTGAATCTTTTCTACAGCCCTACTCTCCACAACACGTAGTATCCCCCTGTCTCATGTTCCTGTCCAGCTTTAGGAAACTATATAGGTTACATTAAGTGAGTCGTTCACACAAGGTTTCATTGATACAGTGTTTCCCAGTTTCACAGATGAAGAAGGCAATCTTAGCATTTCCTTTCTGGACCTACTTGGACTTAGAGCATCATTTCTGGCAAGGGTTTGTGTGTGAATTTATCACAGATTTTTTTTTTTAAATCTAATCCACGTTCTGTGCAAAAAAACAAGCGGGTGTTAGACATCAATATCAACTCTAAAGTAGGCAGTAGCTAAACTAAAAAATATGTATGTATGAGATATTGTTGCAGAATATATTTTTGAAAGGCAAGGTAGGTAAGAAACCATTTCCCTTTTCCATTTTAAGATGTATTTAAAGAATTCTTTAAAAACACATCACATGTAGAACCATTCAGCAATTTGGCATATGTCTCTCTTCCAAGAGCACACAGAGGGGCCCCCGACAAGCCTTTGCCTGTTTTCCTAAGTATTAAGTCAGTTAGCAATATAAGTTCACCCTTAGAATTCTCAGAAGGCATAACTAATAACATTCCCGGAAAGTACTATAAAAGCTATATGCATTGAGCAGAGATACACAAAAGCTTCAGAAAATCATTTCATGCACATGAAAATATATTGTGTCAGTTTTTTGTTTTAACATTGGACTTGAAATGTAAAGAGTTCTAAGGCTGAATTTTAGCATTCTCATAGTAAAGGACTGAAAATTGTGTATTTTAACTTTCAAACCTTAATTCTTATTCAGCCTCTGCATAATTTCCCTTCATAATATACTACTTAAGGGAGAATGCAATTTCTGAGTCCTTGCCAAATTTGCCACAGTAAAGCAATATTACAGTTAAGCTAGATGAGAGAAGTTTTACAGATTTCAGAGCTTTCTATCTGAAGAGTATGTGTTTTCTTTTTTTTTTTTTTTCATCACATTTGGAAAAACGTAAAACTCGGAGGATACCACCCCCCCACACACACTTTTTTGTGCTGGGGATCAAACTCAGGGCCTTGCACTTGCTAGGCAAGCACTCTAATCACTGAGTTGAATCCCCAATCCCCACCCCTTTGTAAAGCTTCAAATCATTCAACTTGATCCCTAGTGCTTCTGCTTGAAAACAGAATCAGAAAGCTCATAAGATTTCACATTATCTTAGTACATTTTTTTATCCTTTCTGGATATGAGAGGGTGGGGATTGAAATTTCGCAAGAAAAATTTCCCTAGGGTAATTAAATTTTGGACCTTGACCCAAAAATAAACCAACAGCAATAGAGATGCAATTAGTGTTTTGAAATTAATGCTATCTCGTTCAAAATGTTCCAAAATATTAACTGAGAGTGCACAGCAATAAATAAAACAATTTTCTTGGAACCACTACACTAGCCTTCCCATATCTTTTCTCTGTCCTCTCTCTCCTGAGGGACTTCTGACTCTCTGCTCTTCTCTCTCCCAAATGTTCTTCACTGACCTTACTTTAAAGCATCTGCTAACTTCAGCAGTAGTAGGATCAGAGACTACACCAGGCATTACAACGAATGAATCATTAAAATTAGCAAAACATTGAAAAACTCAGAAAAAAGCTTGCAGCGAATGATTTCCTTGTTGGATAGCGTTCCATCACATTTGCAGCTCATCCATACAGTTAAATCTAAATAACTCCTTCCAGTGATTGCCCCAGTTATTGTAGAGGCATGGACTCTGTAACTTTCCCCAGCCCACCCGGAAATATCTGAAACATAAGACAACATTATTTAATACAAAGCTATATGAAAAGTTTAGTCAAAAGAAAACACAATATATGGCATGTGACAATGAATGTGTCAATAACAAATATCAAAAACTTTATTGTGATCCCAACAAATAAAGGTTTATTTCTCTTATGTGATGGTTGATTGTGTCAATTTGAGTTAGAGAAACTCAAGTGAACTGGCCCAGCAATTCCACATCCTGAGTGTAGGAGACCCACCCTAGGGCAGCTTGGCACCTGGAAGGTATAAAGGGGAAATGAAGAAGGACGGATCTGCTTCGGTTTCTTCAGAGGTTCTCCTGTCTTCGCCTTCACCTTGGATGTAATCTCCTGACTTCCGGCGCAGACCCGTCGGCCTCCTGATAGGGACGCACACAGGACGCTGCCGGAAGCGCAACCTTGGACTGGATCCTTTGGAGCTCCAGTGCGCAGACGGACCCTCTGCACTCTTCCACATCCGACTCTGTGGGCGGCCCTCGTAAGCCAATCTATAAATTCTTTTATATTCATATATTTTGTATTATGTCTGTTTCTCTAGTAAATACTGATACATTTTATATGGCAAGAATTCTGGAAGAAGGCAGGTGCTGATGGTAATTGAGCAGCTCAGTCATGTCAGGGAGGAGGACTCTGAAATTCTTCCCACTCCTTTTTTAAGATAGTTGCCACTGGCTTCAAGCAGCACATTCCCATTTAAGGCACGACAATGAGACCGGGAAGTAGCAAAGAAGCTATAGCTGTTGTTTTTGTTAGGAAAGCAAGTGTTTTCCAGACCCCCACTCCAACCCCACAGAAGTCTTCTGGTTCTGCATCTTATCTGCAATGTCATGAGAGATGATGAACATACAAATTTATCTCTCCCAACTGCCATGGTACAGATAGGCCACTGAGAATGGGTGCTGAGTTAGCCAACTCAGGCCGCTTTAAGATCATCTGGGTTTGCTTTATTCATGTTGGGTGGGCTCATTGGTGCTTATTCCTTTTCCCTGCCAAGTGGGTTAGATTTTGGAAGACACTGTGTTTGGCCTCGCAGTTTCTGGAACCTCACTGTCTGTACTAAATCTTGAGAGCAACTGAGAATTCTTGTCACTGCTCTAGACCTTGGCACTCGACGCCATGTCCTTGGCTAATGATTTCCCGTATTCCAGCAACATGCAGTTCCCTAAACAGCTGAAACGTATGTGGTCTTTTCTTAACCCGAGGTGCACGTGCCATTTAAACCTCTTAAGGAGGACAAGAATTACACTGCCTGTTTTAATTGTTGTCAGCTTTTTCCTCTCCTGCTCTCCTTTTCTCTCCTGGCTTTGCCAGGATATCTGTGCCCTGTGGTACCACCAATGACAGACGTAGAGTGTAAAAGACATCTCGGTTTATTGTCAAATGTGTATATGTGAGGCAGAAAGAGAGCTTGTCTCCACAGTAGGCTCAGAGTTCATTAGGTTGAATTGCTCACTGCACCTCATTAGCTGATTGTTTTGCCTGTAGGTTCTTCTGTCAGCTCTCCAGCTTTTAGACACAGTCTCCAGCTGTTTTGGATGTTTCCTGAGCAGATTTAAGAATCACTCCTTCCAATGGTTCCAGAATGTTTTCAGCTTGTTATCAACCACTGGGGAATATTTTTACACAATGCTGAAGCTCAAGTAGCCTTAAAAATATCCAAAGTTTAGCAGCCATTGCAAAGGAGAAAATAACACTAATGAAGCAGTTTGGTTAGTAACAAAAATGATCACTCAGGTTTTCCCGGGCTACTGAATAGGTAACATCACTGATACATACTCAAGTTTAACCCTAAGATAGCAAAAGACAAGGTGCTTTCTCCAGATTAATGATGTATTTGCTGAGTTATCTGACAAAACAAGCATGTGCACAGAACACCTTTTATTTCTCCAGGCATGTAGAGAACGTTGGAGGAGCAACCAGAGTGTGGCTTCAGAGGCTAGCACTCGAATAGCGGAGTCAGAATAAATCCAGTCTTCTCTGTTATTCTTCATTTCTTTAGTTTTTCCACATGGATAGTAAACAGTCCACTGAAGAGTTGGACCTGATGTGACAAAATTATAAAAATAGGTTATTTTAAACATTGCCATCTCCTACCCGTGTTATCAAATCAATCTTCATTGTCCTAGGTGAAGTTTCTTTCAACCCAGCATCTCTAGGTTTTAAGAAATAGGAAGGAGAAGGACAGTAGAAAAAAGCCAGAGTCATGTGTGGCTGCAGCAGTGTGGCACTGGGACACTAGTGGAGAATGTCCAAATTCATTTTCATGTGGGCCATGCTTTAAGGGTTTTCTGAGATCTCCTCAGAGGCATCTCCACCTGCAGCTCCCAATTAATGATAAATCCATCCTGGAAAGACCTGGCCATCTTAAAACCAGTTTGTTGTGGGGTTCCTTTTTAAAAATTGACCTATGTTTTACTATTTTAGTGATATCCGAAAGAGCCACTTGTACAAAATGTGTCGCTTCAAAGCGTTCAGGTAGACACACTGGGGAGAGATGACACAGTAACTCACCAGCAGAATTTCAGAACCACCTTTCTTTGAACTTGTCATCTGAAGGATAGAGAGTGGATAAAGAAAGGCTTGCGGGAGGGCTGACTGAATTATGGGCAACCTCTCAGTGCATGCAGATGTCCCCTGTACCTTCCTAACTGCCCCCAGAGCAGGTCTTCTAGCCACCCAGTAATGTCCTCACTACGGATGTGAGTGGATCTTTTCAGACACTGTCTCAGTTCTGTAGGGCTCTAGTGAAAAGATGCATGTGAGTATTTTGCAGAGTATAAAACCCCTCATAGACGTCAGGTATGTGCCTGGCATGGTGTTGGACAAATGAATGAATTACAAGTTAAGATCATTTCTTTTTTTTTTTTTTTTACTTTTTTTTTTGGTGCTGGGGATCGAACTCAGGGCCTTGAGCTTGCAAGGCGAGCACTCTAACCACTGGGCTAAATCCCCAGCCCGATCATTTCTTAAATATTAATTTGTATTGGCCCTAGAATGATTGTGAACTACAATTTATTACTTTGAGTTTTTTTCAGCCTTTAGACTCACATTTAAATGATGTTATTTCTTTGAAACATGTATGAAAATAAATAAATAATTTTATTGAAACCATGAATTTTAAGAACTCAAAGTCATCTGATGGAAGATACATGGAGAGTCTTCTGGTTAGAGATTAGGCTTTTTATTTTTTTGTGTGGTACATGGGATCAAACTAGGACCTCACATGTTAAACAACCCCCCCGTCTCTCTCTCTCTCTCTCTGTCTAAGAAAAATAATCTGGGAGTCAGATGGCAAAAGGTATTATAGGTTTCATTTAACCTATGAAGATAGATGGGATTCTATGGCTCTAAAATCCTTTTGGCCCCTTCTAAGTATAAGTTGTCTTTTTAGTCACCTAGCTGACACAGGCTTAGGACCCGAATTACCTGTCTTCACTGCTCCTGGTGTTAGTCCCTCTGCTTCCTGGATTCTATAATTTGCTCTGCAAAATGAAATTGTGTTACTGAAATGCTATCAATGTCATTTCTCAGGGATTTCTCTTTTTAAGTTGGATTAGGAAATATTTGCCCAAATAACTCTTCCATAACTCCTTTGAAAGCCCTGCAGGAAGACTCAGCAATGGAATGGTACAGGAATCAGCTTCCCTGTCCTCCTTTCTCTCCCTCCCCTCCCCATCCAGTTTTGTGTGAATAGTGTTCTATATTGGCAAGTGGCCAGAGAATTTGCCGTAAATAAATTTGCTGCCTGTCTACAAGAAGATAACTTAACTGGCTTTCTCAGCTTGGCTAATTTGCCTCAGCATTGGGAATGGCTGAGGGCGTGGGGATGTTGCAGACCTCTAAGGATTATGTGCATGGAAATTTAGAAATCCTATGCTCCCGAACCTTCTGCATGACTTCTCCATGCATAAGTCATGGAGGGCAAGTTCCTCTGTCTCCTTGGCCCCTAATTTCCCACTAGTGCATGACACGCACACACCAGAAATTTATCTCAAGGATTTAGAATCAAGAGCAAAAGAAACAGATAATTCCAATCTTTTCCTATCATTCTTCATAGAAGGCAGTGGAAAAATGGAAAAATTACAATTTTGCTCAAGTTTAAACAGAAACAGTGGAAAGGCAACACCAGAATTTCCTGCAATATGTTTTAAACTTCATCCCTGAAAGCCCCAAACTATCCATTTTCTTTGTTTACTAGGATTGCTAAAATTCCCATTGATTCAAATTAAAAGTTAAAGTCAATTTTTGACAGCTATAGTTTTATACTTTGGACAGTTGGCTATTGATTTAGAAAATTTGAGACTCCAAAGATCTGTATGGAACATGAACTTTTAATTCCAGTTTACTTTTTAGGGTATCCATTTAGCATAAAGTAGGCTTTTTTTTTTTTCCTAAAAATTATCACTTACTAAAAAGGCCCCCAAATAGAAACTTCTGATTTCTTCTGAATTCATGATTTTATTGATAGCCTGAGCAGATTTGCCCTCATTTGAATTATTTGTGGTTAGCTTTGCAGTTGGATTCCCACTCAATTTTCTTTTATTAGGAAAAAAATTTAGTAAACCAGAAAATGCGAAAATCTGACAATACCAAACACGAACAAAGCAATGGGGCGAAGAGGAAGCATGTGCTTTTGTTGGGAGAGTGACTTCCTCCAACTGACTGGCTATCAGCTTGGCCATGTTCAGCAGAGCTGAGGGCCACCGGTGCAGCAGCCCATAAATCAACAGAGAGGGGCATAACCAGGATCATTTTTAATAAAATGAAATAGAGCAAAATAGAAAATAGCAAAGAGCATCTCCTGTGATCAAAGTTTTAGTTTATGAAAATTTTGCAAAAGCAAATTTAAATCTTACTGAGGCCATAGTCAGAAGAGCTTATAAATACTATTCTAGAGAAACTCACATCACATTTAAAATTACTTCATATTATATCTGTTTCCACTCACAAAGAATAGGCACTGAAATATGTATGTTCACAGATAAAAGTATCTGGAATTTTATTATGAATGAATATTATATAGAAAAACCATAAACAACTACAGTTTAAACATCAGCATGATTAAATGTTGAACATAGTGTTGAGAAAAAGCAAATCACAGAGGAACTCAAACAACAGGTTGTATTTAAATATGCTTGAGCAACATACAAAATTTTAAGTATTTATTGGAGGCATAAATACATGTATATGTGTATGTATATATTTATATAGGTATATACATTTGTAATAAAATTATAATAAAGGCATATGGGTGATTCAAGCTCAGAACTGTCTGCAAGACAGAGGGAGAGGAAGAGAAGTGAGAGGGAAAACAGACTGGAAAGATACTGAGCGGGGGGAAATGGTCCTCTTTATTCCACTATTTGCTAAAATGTGCCCATAGGCTATTCATATGGTTTTATAGAAATGAAAAAGATGTCATAATTTAAAAATCTATACTCTGATGTTTCCAGAATCAATCATCTCTGACTCACATTGCTCATTTTAACAATGTCACAAATTAATTCCTTAGTAAGTTAAAATATAGTTCTCTTTGGTCTGTTAGCAATATTTCAGATGCTGCTTTTGCCTTTCTTGTATATTTATAACTTGATACAGAATCATTGCTTCTAGAGCTCAGTGAAATACAATATTCAGTGAGGTCATGACATTCCATGTAAGAATCTATTCTCTGGCTTCAGCAGTTATAATAAACATGCTACATTATGTCTGTGACACTTAAAGAGGTTCTTTACAAGTTTACTTTATGTTCCTTTCGCTGACACTACTCCTTACCACCCATCAGCACAGCACGATGGGCAGGGCCTCTAGGGTCATTCAGCTTCTCTAACCTAATCAAATGTGTGCGTTTGAAAATGTAGATCTTAGTTTTTTGTTTGTTTGTTTGTTTTGCAACTGGATAAAACTCAGTATGTTTTTAGGGAAAAACCAAAAACAATAATCTAAAAAAAAAAAAAAACAGTGAGTATCATCTTGTACTAATACTTCAGATTGTGTCCTCTCCTTCAGTCCCAAACCATTGGTTCTCCCTCAAATGCCAGCAGTCTTCTTCAAGACAGACATAAATACACCAAACCTAAGGTAATGAAACCGGGCTAGACTGCAGAATCTCTTTTATACCTATTTAGAATGGGTATATATATATAATTTTTGAGAAAGGCAGGCAGTGGATATTGTGTAGAAACAAAGGTCTATTTGGACAAGCATAAAATCAAACTTCAGCAACTGGTTGCTCTACTCAGATTATAATTTGTTCAAATGTTATTTACTTTTTTAAAATCTAATTCAAATTCTGTTTCTCTGAAAACTTTCCCTGCTTTTCTTTCCACATCTCCATATAGGAAATTATACTTGTTCTTCTCCTGAACCTATCTTCCTTTTTGTTTATACTAAGCACCATTTCAACCTATTTCACTGTTCTATATGTTTATATCAAATGTAAATAGACATTGAAATATATGTTAAATATAATAATCTCAATGATGATTTAAATCACTGAAATCTTAAAAAGCAAACCATATCGTCAGGATACTATGTTGTAAGCAACAGATTCTGGCTAAACAAAGCAAAACTCATTTATAAGAAGCATATTGAAAGTCTCTGAGAAAGGTGTTTGAAGAACCAAGGTTGGGATAGGAAGGAACTAAGAAAATGGGAACAAAGAGATGCCATAACAGGAAAAGTGACCAGTACACTGCCCTATGACAAAGGACCTCCAACCTTCCCTCCTACTATTGCCGCTTGGCCTTGTACAGATGGCAGGAAAATAAATATTCATGAGTGAAGCAGGTGTCTACCTGAAAATGTCCTCACAGTAAAAGGCTGCACAGAATGAAGAAAGGATTAAATTTTAGAATGAAGGGGGAAAGGGAGGGAGAGAAGAAGGAAAGAAAGAAGAAAAATCTTGTTGTAATTAGGCAAAAGGATTAGTGTTGGGCCACCATAAATAAGTAACACCATCCTAAACAAATACATGTAAAATGATGCCGTATTTAATTATCCTTGGCAGTGCTGTCTCTTTGTCTACATTAATTTCATTCCCAATACGTGTATTTTAGTTAGAGTTGTCATAATTTCCAAACCACAAACAGGATTCGGCTCTGATGGGACTTTCTTCCTCAACTACATGAATTTAAGTCTCACACCTTTTTCTTTTAAAGAATCTAGATGTAACATTACAGTTTTTCACTATAGACAAGAATACATCATAAAAAATCAAGACTATCTCTCAAATAATTATAAAAAAATTACGTGGTCAATATAGCTGTAGAATGCAAGTACTGATCATGTTGACATCTTACTTCATTTACATAAATACTCTAAATACTAAAACAAATCATGCAGTTGTGTGTATATGAGCAGATGTGAGATCTGCTCTTCCTATAAGGAGCAGGCCAGACCAGTCAGAATGGGGGTTGGTCAGTTGTCAGAGTTGAAACCCAACAGCTCCACTTTCCTCTCACCCTGCTCTCTAGGAATGATTTCAGTGTTTTACTTAACATGAGTTCCTAGAGTATCAGCCCTGCCCATCTTCAAAAGTAATTATGAAAATCTATCTGAGCTCATAAAAGAATTAGTCTTTACTTGTTTGATAGTTAGATTACTTACTCTTCTAAGTTCTCTTTTATTTATTTATTTATTTATTTTTTTGGTGCTGGGGATCGAACTCAGGGCCTTGTGCTTGCAAGGCAAGCACTGTAACCACTAAGCTAAATCCCCAGCCCTAACTTCTCTTTTATTAATACCCAACTTTAATACATGACTCTTCTCTCAAATGAAACTGATGCTTTTTAAAAATTTCTCTCTGTTGCACCTCTCACTTTTTAGCCTTGTGGATATAAAAAAGGTGGAAGTTTCAGTAAGACTTTGTTTCTAAATATATCTCCCATCTCTTCTCTCTGATTCCTAGAATTTTTGACAAATTTATAAAAGTATCATATTGCTTACAAATAAACAAGTAGAGTTAAAAAAAAATATGACACAGTTACACACTGCCTCTGTGCTACAACCATTTCTAAACAAAAGACTTTCTGTTCAGACGAGATGGTATAGACCCATTCACCTTGCTCCTCTCTACTACACACATGTATAAACCCTAGAAGTAGTACAAGACACAAGCAAAGGAAAACGCTGAAGGGTAGTAAGTAAAAGACATGGTGGTTTGAGACCCCAAGACCAGAGAATAGCACAATAGCTGAGCATCTTTCATCCCCCATTTAAAAGAAGCCAGCAATCCAGATTCAGTATTTCCTCACACACAATCAAGAAAAAGAAGACAGCTTATGTAGGGTAGGGTCGTTTCTCCTTTGAGGGAGATGACCTCTGGCTACATCAGATCATCCAGACAGGGAGGTCTGACTGGGAACTCCATTGAAAGTAAGCAGCCAGGGAAAGTACTTCCCTTGGCCCCTTAGTTTAATCGTACCCTTTTCCTCTGAAATGCCAAGGAGTAAACAGATCTAGCAAAAGAGGCACAAGTACAGAAAGCGTGATGGCTCAGGAAGACTTTTTGTCCTCATCTGCCTGAGAAGATCCTCTTACTCCCAAAGACAACAAGACAGGCAGGTGTAGCGAGCTGGGAGAATATAGCCACAAAAAGTGGTCTAGTACAGGAAGGCTCTGTCCCTGCTGGCCCAAGACTCCACCCCATCCTCTACCCCTAAAGACACATGGAAATCTGGGGGCCAGAGAGCACCAGAGAAGAGACCTCACAAATGCCTCTCCCAACCAGAGACACATACAGACCTTGTCTAGGGAAGCCACATACCTCTGCCTGGGCAGCACCAGCAGAGACCAACGGGAGCTCTAGTAGTATCAGATAAATGAAGCAGAAAAAATAAAACAAGTGCTCTGAAAATTAGACTTTTGGTGGAACTGCAGTCTACAGAAGACCTACACCTGCATACTAAGTCTAAACAGTGAATGTCTGCCAAAATAAAAGATTTTAATATGGTTCTCTAACATAATGGATGAACTATTCTGGATATAATAGAATATCACACATCATACCAACAACAAAGAAAATGACAACTTGAACAAGAAAAGACAATCGATTGATGTAAAGACTAAGGTGAACCAGATGTTGAAATTATTTGACCAAGTTTTAAAGGAACTGTTATAAAAATTATTTAATAATCAACTACAACTTCTGCTGAAACAAATTTAAAAATATAAAATCTCATTAAAGAAATGCAAGTTACAAAGAAGGACCAAATGGAAATTACAGAAATAAAGATACAACGGCAGAACATTTTTTAAAATTAGAATTGAAATAACAGAACAAACTGGGTAAACTTAAAAGCAAACAATACAATTCACCCAATCTGAGGTACACAAAAAAATAAAAGTTTTAACTGAGTCTATGAGACTTGTAGGACAATTAAGAATTTTAATATTCGTATTATTTGAGTCCCAGAAAGAAAGAAAAAATGGAGTGGGGCTAAAGAATACATGAAGAAATAATGGCTGAAATTTCCCAAATCTTGCAGAACGTATAAATCTACAGATCCAAAGAGCTAAGCAATCACAAACAAAATGAGCTCAGAGAAAGAGAACATATCGTATTTAAGCTTTTGAAACCTAAAGTAAACAAAAATCTCTAGAGAGTCTCCTAGTACACCTGGAGCCAGAATCAATTAGAGTCCCAGTGAATTCCGATGTGAGACCACGGAGGTTAGAATATTCTTTAAGTGTTATAAGAAAATAATTAATTGTAAAGTCTACATTCAATTAAACTATCCCTTCAGGAATGAGAGGGAAATAAATTTAGACAAAAGAATCTAAAAGAACTTATTAGTAATGGGGGTTAGGGAACTCAGTGGTAGAGTGCTTGCCTAGCATCGCAGAAGACCCTGGGGTCAGTCCCCAACACTGGAAAAAGATGTCTTGTCGGTTTACACTCATAGTCCCAGAACTCTGAGCGACTGGGGGATCTCAAATTCGAGCCAAGCCTGGGCAACTTTGCAACTTACTGACACTCTATCTCAAAATTTAAAAGAAAATATAAGAAAGGGCTGGGGATGTAGCTCAGTGTAAAAGCCCTGGGTTCAATCCCTAGTGCCACAGAAAATAAAATTGTTTGTTTCTAGTAAATCTACGCTTAAGGTTGACTAAAGCAATTTATTCAAACAAAAAACAAAATGATAGAAGAAAACTTGGAACATTAGGAAAGAAAGAATAACAAATACCAAAAATATGGACACAGTCAATAGACTATGTTTGTCTCCATGACTTTTATAAATCATACTGAAGTGAAACAAAAATAATATAACTTCTGATACTGACAATATCTGATACTCAAGAAAATTACATTACAAGGTAAATGGAACTAAGTGGAAATAAGGTCTCCACATTTCTCTCAAAGTGTTTAAAAAAATCAGATCATTATAAGTCATATATGTATTGTATCTGAGTTACAACTGTAAATACTATGCAAGGAAAAATGCTCAAAAGCACTTTAAATAAATGAAATTAGAATTCTTAAAATTATTCAAATAGGCTGCAAGGCAGCAAGAAAAGCAAAGGAATGAGAACCAGAGAACAAAAAAGAAAAGAAATATATCAGTCAGTGCTTACTAGAGAAAACAGATTTGATACAAGATATACACATATTTAAGAACTTACAAAATTGGCTTGCAGTGACCACCCACAGAGTGTGGTGTGGAAGAGTATAAATGGTCTGTGTGCTCACCGGGGATCCGAAGGAGCTAGAGCTCAGTGTAGAGTCCTGTGCCAGTCCGTATCAGGAGGCCATAAGGGTCTGCGATAGAAGGCTGAAGAGTCTGAACTGGAAGCCAGGAGATGATGTCCAAGGCGAACATGAAGACTGGAGATCCTCTGAAGAAAATGGAAGCAATTTTTCCTTCTTCATTTCCTTTTTTATGTCATTTTGGTGATAATCCTTCCTAGAGTGGGTCTTCCATACCCAAAACTATGCTGAGCCAATTTAGTTGGGCATTTCTTACTCTAATTGGCACAACCAATCAACTATGACAGCAAATAATAGAAGAATTCATTAAGCACCAGTATGCCATAATGCCTTAAATATTGTGTTAGTCAGCTTTCCATTAATATAAGAAGAGCTGGAGATAAAAACCAATGTATAAGGAAGAGAAGTTTATTTTGGCTCATAGCGTTGGAGGTTCCAGTCCATGGTCACTTGGCCCATTGTTTTCAGGCTTGCAGCAAAGCAGAACATCATGGTAGTGAGCACATGGCGGAGGAAACTGCTAACCTCATGGTGGCTGGGAGAGGAGAGAGAGAGAGAGAGAGAGAGAGGGAAACAGTCAGAGTCCCAATACCCCCTTCAAGGGAGTGACCCCTGGTGACTGGAAGACTTCCAACTAGGTCCTCCCTTTCAAAGCTTTCCCCACCTCCTAATGGGGACCCAGGCTGGAGACCAAGCCATAGCACATGGGCCTTTGCAGACGTGTATCCAAACCATAACAAATACAAATGAACCAAATGCTTCAATCAATAAATGGGTTTGCAACATGGACTTTAAAAAACACAAACTATATGGCACTTCACTTATGTAGAATTCACTTCAGATTTAATGACATTAGCAGCTTATAAGTAAAAAGATGGGGAAAGATATACAAACACTGATTTTAAATAAAATCAGAAATATCTTATTAATAGTCAATAAAGTCAATTTCAAAGAAAAGAAAATTAATAGAGACATAGAAGGAGATTTAAAAATGATTAAATGATCAATTCACAAAGAAGAAATAATGATTGTGAATATATATGCACCAAATAGATCTAAGGGCATAGGCAACCCTATAACTATAGTACAAACTTCAGAATAGCCACACAGAAAATTGTCATAATAAACTCTGTACATAAACACCTAACAGAATCTTACTAAAAAATATAGGACACTCCATACAAAAGCAAAATAAAATGTTTTTCTGCTTTCAGTTCCCATGACACATTCATCAGAGTACATCGTATCTTGGACCATAAAGCATTTCAAAAAATTTAAGATTTTGAATCATGCAAGGCATGTACTATAATGAAGTCAAATTAGAAATCAGTAATAGGAAAAAATCAGAAAAAATCTAACTACACAGAAATTAAATAAAAGCTATCTACTAATCTATAGATCAATAAGAAAAACTCAAAGGAAAGTTGAGATACATAGAACTGAATCAAAACCAAAAATTACTGACAATACATAAAACTATGCTTTATTTATAAAATGGCTGAGAGGGAATTTGTAGCACTGTACATGTATATTCAAAGTGAGAAAAGGTCTCAGATCAACAGCAAAGTTCCCAAAAAATGTAACAAAGGTCCTACCTCAACATTAGAGAAAAAGAAGAGCAAAATATACCCAAAGAAAGCAGATATGATATAATATATAGGCTCAGAAATCAATGAGAGGTAGTACAAAAAGGTTGGGAATATAATCTGATCATTTAAGAGAATTAACATTTAAATCTTTTCTGTGCTGAAAACAATGCTTATTAACCCTGCTGAATTAGAATCAACTGGCAAGTTTTAAAACAAATACATATATCTGGACACCCCCCTCTATATCCCTGTCCCTCTATTCCTGGCTGATACTGATTTAATTGTCTGGGCAAAGGTCACAAAATTACATTCTTCTGCATGGGAGATCTGTCTGTTCTTCCTCACTAATTTAGTTACTCAATCATTTATGTCATATAGATTCATGGATATTTATATTTATATCTAATATTTAGTCTGTTGCTCATTTTTTTCCAACTTTGACCATTGAGCGTTCTTCCAATTGCTTCTTAGGAAAATAAAAAAAACCAATTGCTTCTTAGATACATCCTACCACTGTTGGTTTATTTTCTTTGTATAAAGGCATACTGGAGTCAACAACAATGACTTTGGCTGGGTTTCTTTACGCCATGTGTGCTTTGCGGTTCTGCTATTAAGCGCATACAACCTTTAGGACTTCTACACCTACTTCAAGAACTTAACCTTTTATCTTAATGTCTCACTTTACTTCTGATAATATTGCATTTCTGAAGACTAATTTAATTGAATTTAATGCAGCTACTCCAAATTTTAGAGAGAAATGGCAAAGGTTATTGGATAGCATTCACATTATACCTTTATCCATGTTAAACCTCTGTCTTTATATTTAAAGTGGCACTTTCATAGGCGTATGTAACCGAGCTTTATTTATCTCTGCTATCACAATCTTGGCCTTTAATTGACATATTTAGACATTTAAAGCGATCATTGTTATGGGTGGATTAAAGTATACCATTTTACTAGCCGTTTCCTATTTGTTCCATTTGCACTTTTTTTTTGCACACTCTCTGCATTCACTCAAATTAATTGGGCATTTCATGATCTTATCTCCTCTAATTATTTGCCCTTGTATTTTTAAACATCTGAGAATCAATGTATAAGATAGTCGATGTAAGCATCCGCAGTGGTATCTTCTCCCCACCACTGAAGTGATCTACTCCATAATCTCAGAAGGACAGTACAAATCAGTGAGTCACTGGCAGCTTCTCATCGGAAATAACCCCAAGTCTTAGGGGCTTCATTACTGGAAGTTGGTGGTTCTCAGGGACTTGGGAGGTTTTCAGATCAGCTCTTCATGTTGACATTCTTTTCCTTCCAAATGATGAAGTCAGCATTTGCCTTGTGCTAGGATTTACACTGTGACCCGTTAGGGTAACTTGCATTTGGTGACTCACCTCCCCTGCCACCACTGGAGTCTTTGCTTCCCTGTGACAGCACATGGCGAGTCAGGAGTAGGAAAGGCAGACCACAGCGGTGACAGTGTCTTCCTCAAAGAGATTTATGCCTCTTTTTTTGAACATGTAACTTTGTAGCATACCAAATAATATTGTAGCACTTCATGCCCAGTGTTAACAGTGTGCCCTCCCATCCTCCCATTCTAGCCCACACGCGTGTCACTCTCATTAGTGGCGCACATATATTTCATATCATCTTTGTTTTGGTGTGTTAAAGAAAAAATATTCCCCTGAACCCTTGTTCTTCATTCTTTGTATAAATCTAAATTTTGGTTTGCATCGTATTTATTCTACCTAAAGAATTTCCTTTAACTTTTCTTGTAGAGTAGGTCTGCGACGATGAGTCCCCTTCATTTTTGTCTCTCTGACAAAGTATTTCTGCTTCATCTCTAAAGGATATTTTCATCAGGTATAAAGTAGTCTGTGTGCTGTTTTCCTTTCAGCACTTTAAAGACATCACTCTGATGTTTTCTTATTTATGTGGTTTCTAGTGAGAAGTCTGCTCCAATTCTTATCTTTCTTATCCTTAACATAATGTTTCATTTTTTTTCTCTGGATGACTTCAAGCTTTTCTGTCTTTAGAAGTTTTAAATGATGTGCATAGGTGCTAAATTTGAGGAAAATTCATATTCGTTACTCCCTCAAATATATTTTTACCCTCTTCTCTCTTTACTGTCCCGGACTTCCATTTATGTATATTTTAGATCATTTGGTATTGTCTATAGCTCTTGAATACTCTACTCTGTTTTTCACTTTTCATTTTTTTGTATTACACTTTGGATACTTTCTGTCAATCCATCCTTATCTTCAGGCTCTCAGCTCTTGGTTCAACTAGGTCAAATTCAACTCTCTTCATGTAATTATTCAAAGTATTCGTCACCATTACTGAATAATTCTTTTCCAGGACTATTATTTACAGTTTGCATGTCTCTGCTTGCTCTGTGTTCCTGATTATGCACGTCATCTACCTTTTCCATTAAAACCTTTAATTCATCAACCAGGTTTTTTTCTTACTTCTTTACATACTTCATGAATTTTTTTGTGAAAAGTTTATATCATACAATAGACAGTGAGATAAATATTATGGTACTGAACATGTACTCCCAAACACGTATGTTAAACCCTTCAGCCCAGTGTGATGGTACTAGGAGAGGAGACTTTTGGCAGATAGTTTAGATGAGGCCATGCAGATGGATTCCTCATGACGAAATTAGTGTCCTATAAGAAGAGACCGAAGTTTGGATTTATTTTCTCCTTCTCTCCTCCCTCCTCTCTCTCTTTCCCCCTCTTTTCTTCTCTCTCTCTCTCTCTCCCTCTTTGCCCTTTCTTTCTCCTTTCTCTCCCTCCCTCCTGTCTTCCCCTCTTTTCCTCTCCTGCTCCCTCCTCTGTTGCTCCTTTCTCTCTCCTCTTTTCCTCCTTTCTCTCTTCTTCTCTCTTCCTCCCTCCCTCCCATCTCCCTTGCCCTCTCTCTTCTCTCTTCCCTCTCTGCCTCGCCCCTCTCTCTCTGAAATTCAGTCGGCAGAACTGTGAGAAATAAATGTTTGCTGAGTCATCAGATCTGTGGTGTTTTGCTACAGTAACCTGACCTCGTAACCTAGGACAAATCCCTTTTATGCTCGGAGGTGAGGACCCCTTTGCTTCTGCTGGGTCTTTAGTATAGGGCTTTGTGTTTATCTGGCCAAGAGTAGGGCTGCCTTTAAAGGTTGCTTCTTGCATTGCTTTGGGTCTCCCCTCTTGGCTTATGCTTTTCCTTTGTGCAACAGAGAATCTGCTTCTTGCAGCTCTCCTAGCTCTTATTTTATTTGACACTTGGTAGGCGATAGACGTGGGGGAGTGAGGAAGATGTTCTCTGCTGTTTATTTCGGCCTCAGATTTAGGCAGCATTGTGACCCTGGGTCCTGGGACTGTGACATTCACATGTCCACACCTCCAGAATTAATGCTGGCCTGGAATACACTTCTACTCCTTCTCCAGGACCTCCATCTGTAATTTTGTTTCCTTCTCCTTCAAGATGAAGGCTTTTGTGTGTTGAGATGGTGAAGATGAGTCCAGCAGTGTCGTAGCAGTGGCCTCTCTGCCTCTGCTCCAGCTAGTGTCACACAGCAAGTTTTCTTAGGCCTCACCCCTGTCTTTCCTGTGAGGACCTGAGCGCCTGTAGAAATATTCCACAAGAGGATGTAACCCCCATACAGAGTTCGGCGACATCTTCTTTGGAGGTTTCGTCTTTCTCCAGATTTTGTAATATTTGCCCTGAAACCTCACTTCTCTCATGGACTCAAGAAAAGTCATTATTTCTCACTCGTCAGTTTTAGTTAGCTTCCCTGTTTCTGGACAAAATACACAATACCCACAACTGTTTTTGTTTGTTTGTTTGTTTTGTGCTGGGGATCAAACTAAAGCGCTTTCCCACTGAGCTAAGTCCCCAGCCCCCACAATACCCACAATTTAAAGGAAGAGCGATTACTTCAGCGCACCATTGCAGAGGTGTCAACCCACAAAGGCTGGCTCTAAGCAGGAATATCATGACAGAAGGACACTTCTTGGGGCTGAGAAGGAGACACAGGGGGAAAGCACCAGAGTGGAAGAGGCCAGGAACCAGATACAGTGCTCCCTGACCACCAGACACGTCTGGAAGTGGGCTCTCCTCATGGCCTGGGCATCTCTCAAGCCAATCAAGTTGACAATCCAGTTTAACTGTCACGTTGTCATCCCTTTTTCTCCTTAAGGTGGGAGCAATGGTCCGGTCAGTTTTCTTCATTGGTAAGCTTGTCTAAATTCCTCTTATGCTGCTATAACAGAATATCTGAGACCAGGTAATTTATTTTTAAAAAGCCCGAGGTATACTTCTTACCGCTGGAGGGTGGGGAGTCCCAGTTCAAGGGGCTGGATCTGGCGAAGGCCTCCCTGCTGCACCATCCTGTGGCAAGAAGTCAGGAGAGCTCAAGGGGGCACGAATAGGCCAAACTCACTTTCATAACAAGCCCACTCCTCCCACTACCGTGATATGAGCCCACTGCCACGGGACCAAATTACCTGTTCAGGTCCACACCTCTTGACACCGTGCACTGAGGGTTAAACAAGAGCAAAGCTGGAATAAGAAGTCTTTCTACAAAGAGGCAATCTGAACCATCCCATATAATATTTTTCATAAGCAGTGAGTAAGTATGAATAAGTACAAATTTTTTTCTTTTTAAAAAGCCTTTTAGAAAGAAGCAAAAACTAATTTCCAGTCCCCGCTGTGTAATTAACTTACCAGGAATATGGCTACAAGTGAGGAAAATGGGCTGATGAGATCTAGTACACCCACCGCCCCAAAGGGATAAAATGACACAACCGTGTGCAAGTAATCTGAAAAGTAGAAAAGTTACAGGTTATATGTAGGCACAATCTTATATTTTATTCTTTAGTCAGAGGATATGTGGGTCAAAATGGAATCAGTGTTTTACATCTGGCAAAATAAAGATTTGAATCGAGTCAGCAACATGTAATGAGCACTTGCTCAGTACCAAAACCTCTCCTAGTCATTTCTGTGTCTGAGGTTAAAAAAAAAAAGCAAATAATCTTGTGCTCTAAATGAGTTTTTTGTATAACAGAAGACACAAATATATGCTTAATCTGATGCAGTCATTTAATTATGTCTCTAAAACTAACATCCATTTATTTTATTTCTAGAAGAAAACTGAGTAACACGATATACAAATCTGAAAATTAGTGTTGTATAATTATAATATTCTACGTCAGGATCTTGTTTTAAATTAGAAGAAAATAGTAGCTGATTTTCTACCAATATGTCACCCTAGAAACAATTTCAGCACATGAATAAGCATTCTTTTTACAACTAAGAGAATATTTAACTCTTTAAATAATTAATTTATATCTCAGATATTGGAGCTGTGAGTTAAAAACAGTTACTGGCAGGAAGTTTGTATTAGCAATACTTGATTTTTAAGCACAGCATTTTTATGTATTATTTAAGTACCTCATTAAATGATTTACTCACTCCTTCAGTAGGTCGTTTATTATTTGAGGGACCCTAAATCTGAACAGTTAGATGCAAAAACATGTGTTCTGAACTGAGACAGAAATGGTAAATGGCCACATTCTCAGGATCATGTAATTGAATGAAATAGGGAATTCAATACCTCAGCAGATGACAAGTTCAAGGATGACGCCCGTTTTAGCCAAAGCTAAGTTGGGACACATGAAACCATCTGATTTTGAATTTTCATGTGAATCATTTTGGAGCACAAGGATTAATGAATGTATGAGAATGTGTCCTTGGATTAGAATGCATTCCTACAGAATGAGGGTAAGAAATATGAGAAATATTAAAAAGAAAACAAATACAGCATTGTTAATTTCTTACTATGTGACTGAAAGACTTGAAGCAGGGGACTTGTGTGACTCCAGTGGTGGGTTACTTTCCCACAATGCACCTGCATGCTCAAGACAATTCTAGGTAGTATATGATTCTATTCCAAGTCAGAAATAAGCTACCCTCAAACTTGGCTCAGTTCTTTTTATACACTGCTAGGCTTATCTTCTAGAACTAACAAGATTAAAAATTCAAAGCGGTTCAGGCTTTGGGCTAAATAATAGAATTATCTAAAACAGAGACATATAAATAAATTTATAAGCTGCATGATTTGAAAGCATTTTGCATAGTTAAAATATGTGACTACCTCAAATGTGTAACTTAAAACTCAGTTGGTATATGGGAAAAGTCTATCTTCAGCTTATGTGAAATCTTTCATCACTTATAACAATAGAATATGAGTTAAATGGTTAAAATAAACCATTCAGACTGCTCTGTTTATAACAGTGGTAACTGTGAGGACCGGAGCTTTTCTATGGTTCAGGGTCAATCTGTACAAGGATACCAGCTGCGCTATTAGATAATGTCTTGGATAAAGTCACTCCTGAATGAAAATTTTCACACTTTGTAACGATAATGCATCACTACTGAAATGAAAAAAAAAAAAAAAGATGATGACAAATATCTGAGATAGTCCGGAAATGAATTCTTTTCCATGACCAAATTTATCTTATAAGCCAGGAAAGAAAGTATTAACATCTTGCCAAGCTCCAGGCTTTTCCAGCAGTTCCGAAATTAAAATTACAGTGCTACTGCAATGAGAACATGCACCCCAAGTGTAAAAGCAGTTTATCTACTGTAATCTGATCTCCCACTTTAAGGAAAACTAAAAATGAATGAATAAATACTTTTAACTTTCAGGCCTATTTAACAATAACTTGAAAAACTTAGGGAGATCAATGCAATACAAAATTTGATCCTGGAATTGTTTCTTCTTCCTTCTTTTAAAATGTCATTCTTTCATCCTCCAAACAACTGTCAGTTGTTAATAAGAAAGGAAGACTATGCTTGCCCATGATAGAAACACAGGTGGAAATAGTGATAAACTTATTCTGACACTACCCGCTCTTTTGATGGTAATGAGATTTTAAGAAATACATTTTAATTGTGCAGCCAAAACATGCTTTCCAATTGAAAAGATCAGCCATACAGATGGGCAGTTATTTTCAGGTTTTCTTTTTATATTACAAATTTTCTTTTTTGGATGAAACAACATCACACAATGGTTTGTTGCATTTCCTTCACACTGGTCATAATAATTGCAAGGAGCTACGCAGAAATGTTAAAGATTTACTGCTAGTAAATCATATTCTTTATTCTAACTGTGGCTTTACCATGATGTGAATTATGCTGGGATCCTATGCTAAGCAATCTGAAATCAAACGTGAGAATATTAATTCTTGCAACCACAATATCTCATGCCACGATATAATATGCACAGGTTCTTGACAGTAATAGTTGAGCAACATGTTTTAAGTCAAGAGCAGTTACTGCTCTTTTTTTAAGGCAGATGTTGTCTAGATTTTCTATGGTCGCTCATTAAGTAAAAGGTCTATAATTTATGATCATGTGAAGCACAGTATTTTCTGTGCCATCTCATAAAACACTACACATTCTGTCCTTTGCTTGCTCTAACTGACTCTGTGTGACCGTTTTTCATTTAGGATATTCATACGCATTATGTCCGCATGATAAAATGTACCCAAGCGGAGAAAGTAAGTGACAAGTAGGAATGTTGAGAAAGTGGAAGGGGAAGGTATTTTAGCTAAGAGGACTCATAATATACTCAATAATTGGATTGTTTTCAACTAATGGAACATCTTTTATTATGTAACTTGAGAGTTATTTACTTGAATTAAGGGAGCAATGTGTATTTTGGAGGAATTCAAAACACTGTACAGATATTCTCTGACTGACATTTCTTAAAAATGTCAATTCTTATTCTATAGAAGAAATAAGAAGAGATCTTATATTCATACATAGTGGAGCAAACACAGTTCAAATGGCTTGTTAGTGAGTGTGAAGCACTTAATGAAGCAATAAAAATCTGATTATTTTCTTTCCTAGAAATTTAGTTTAATGCCAGAATTATCAGAAAGATGATATGGTAAGATATCAACTGGTACGTGAGTGTAATTTTCAACCTAGTGTTTTCATAAAGCTATATTCCTACCAGATTAATCTTTAAAATGGAAGTGAGACAGGTGAGATATATATTAACTTGTTTAAAAATCTATTTGTGGACTTAATTTGCATTATTATCAAGTTTTTATATATCAATTTATCAATTTATCATCTTTCATTGTTATATTGATTCTGATACTTGAAGTGAAAAATCTTAAAAAGAAATATAGTGGTCTTCAACAACTATAATTAAAAAAAAATTTTCTTCAAAATTATTGCATCCTACAGAGGGGTCATTAGTGGTGTGAAGGGTTTCTGTTTTCCCACAGCAGCACAGGATGATGTCTGTGCAGGACTCCCAGCTGGCCAGTTACTGGGGCAGAATTTGCAAAACCACATTCCAGATTACCTCAAAACTGCAACATGAGATGACTTAAAGAAGAAAAAACACAAATATTGTAACAAAGAAAAAAGAATGATTACTTTAAAAAAAAGTCTAAATGAGAAGCATTTAAAAGTCACTATTTTTCTCAAGCAGCTGACAAATGATGGCAAGACACCATATATTACATGGAACAAAACATTCTTACACTAGAGAAGAATCATAATTTGTGAAAGACACCCCCTGCACATAACTTTTGGCAGTAGCATTTAGGAATTCATATGCCAAGTGTAAACTCACAGATGTGGCTATGGAAATGAGTAATGGTTAGGAATCTAGTAAATCTGAGTATGAGTATTATGCATGTCTCTCTTTTTTCCCACTATGCTATAACCATAAAATTCATTTCCATCACTGGCAGCCAGCATGTATTGACAATTTATTATTTTTAGAATGACATAAAAGAAAGGGGTTTGTGACTCTAGACGAAGGGACTTCACAATGCAGAACAACCTGTTTGCACAGATGTCAATACCGAGGGAATTCTGAGGCACCCTGGGGATCCCAGATGTCATCGATGGGTTTTCAACACAGATGGATTGTTTAGCTTTCAGCTAGACTTTCCAATGCCCTTCAAACAGCCCGTGAGGGAACCGTGTCTAGTCGGTGACGGGACAATGGCGCATGGAGAAACCCTGTCCTGAAAGAGAACTGCAGTACTGCAGTATGATGCCGAATTCACCACCTTTTGGTGATACTCTTCCACTACAAATAAATGATTCTGGCCCCAAGAAGACTGATAATATCTGCAAAAAATCTAAAAATTATTAACAACAATAATATTAGGTCTAGAATCAAGATGAAATAGGCAACATTCATGCATTAGCTTTTGGCCATCCCAAACCCCAGTGGAAGTTGTCAGGAGATGCTGTCTCAGTACATTTAAAAATTTGTTACAACTCAGAGGAGCTCTGCTTCTGGAAGAAAGAGAATTTACATGATCAAAAGAAAACTCTATCTAAAGAGATCAAACAACTTATAAAATGACTACTATGAGAAGCCAGGCGCTGTCCTAGGCACTGCTTACAAGTTGTTCCACTTGACTCTCAAAACTCTGTGAGCCGGGTTCTGTTAGCCTTTACTTCATAAATTGAGGTGAAGTAATCACAGTGAGGGAGTGAGGAAGGCTTCTTAGACAGTTCTGTCTGACTCCAAAGCTCAAGGTCTTTCAAATGCACTGTACCACCTGTGGTACATTAAAGATGTCAGCGATCTTGCTGGCTACTACTCTCAATGAAAGATTAGTCAAATTGTCTAATTCTTTTCCCCCTTGAACCTGGCTTTAGAATCTATCCAGTTGGCCTCTGTAGCTGTTTCAACTGATAGAATGAGGTGAACATGACATACTGAATAGACGTTATAGGAAGCCCTGCAGCTTACATGTAAAAATCTCTTGGAATTATCACTCATGAAGCCTTGAATGCCAAGAAAAAAAGTGAAAGAGCTCTGTGACTGACTATGAACCCACCAATTATTGCAGGCGCTCTGGTCCCTCAAAAGTCATGCACTGGAAGCTTAATCCCCAAAGCAACAGCGCTGAGAGGTAGGACTTTTGGAAGATGATGAAACTTGAAGGTTACACATTTTTGCATAGATTAACACTGCTTGCGAGAGGTATCAAGGCTGGATTGCCCTGCCCCGGCTTGCCCCGCCTCCCCCCACCTCATCTCTCTTCTCTCCCTCCATCCTTTCACATTCCACCGTGGAATAACGTATCCAGAAGACCCTTCCCAGACACCAGTACCTTGGCACTGCACGTTCTAGCCTCCAGTTCTGTGGTATTACCCAGTCTGTGGTACTCTGTTGTAACAACACAAAATGGAATAGGACACCGAAGCCATCAGCTGAATGTCTTTGAGTAACTCCAGTAGATGCCACGTGGAAAAGAAAAATTATCCAGCTGGTTTCTGGCCAAATTTCTGTCAGACAGCAAAAAGTAAGATACAATTACTGTTGCTATCAGTCACACCATTCAAAGAATTTGTCACTCAACAAAGTGCAAAAAGTTTTCTACGGTGTTGTTACCATACTATAAGCCAGTGATGGCAAATCTTTTAAAGACTGAGTGCCCAAATCACAACCCCAAACCCACTCATTTTTCTTGAAGTCCCAACACCATCCCTGTGTGTGCTGTTTTCTGATGCTAGGCTGCTGGGGAGAGGCTGGGCGACTTGGCTCGCATGCGGCAGAGCCCCACATGCCCGCTGTGCCGCGCATACCGTAGGTTGGTCACCGCTGCTATAAGCATGCAGAGAGTCTATGTGTAAAGGTAGTGGGAACATAGAGCACTCACCTGGCCTTAGATAAACATGATGTGAATCTCGGCTTAATTATTTGGTTTAGGATGTATTATGCAGAATTTACTATCAGGTTAGAAATAAAAGATGTAGTCATTAATCATGTGTCAACTGCAAAGAATTAAGAAACGCCTGGCAGATGAATCTAGCACAGTTCTGCATGTGCCATATTAGCCAGCAAACTGAGTGGGACACAAACCTCAGCTGGCACCAGCAAACAGGCTTGTAGCCTGGATGGAATAAAAAGGGGAAAAGAAGGTCGCGTGCCATTTTGAAGGCCGCTGGTCTTCCTGAGCCTGTGCACCCTGTGCCACTGTCACCTTTGTACACGGGTCTCCAGGTGTCCAGTTCCCTCAGCCTTCCAAGGCAGACTAGCACTGGTGACTCCCCAGGGAGCTTCCAGCCCTTTGGCCTTGCACTGGTGCAGTGTCCTGATTCCTCTTTTTCTGCAGCTTCCATCTTTGTGGGGCACAAAGCTATTTTCTCTCTGGCTCTCCAGCATGCAGACAGCCATTGTGGACTCTCCTGCCTCTGATCCTGTAATCTTACCCAATAGATCCTCTTGCACATATTTTCTATTGATTTGGTTCCTCTAGAGAAACTTAAATAATACAAAAGGAGAAAAGAGGAAGGGGACAAAAGCGGAATCTGCTGAAAGTACCAAAGAGAAGGAGAAAGGGTATTAGTCAGGATTCTTCTGACTTCAATTTAAAGAAACTTTATTATTTAAGCTGCTTTAAGCGGAAGCAAAGGAGAGCATGGAATTTATTGGTCCACGTGTCTAAAAATTGTAGTGGGACGCTGACCTGGGCTTACCTGAGGAGCCTGCTAAACACATCAGGTTTCTCTCCTCCTTTCAGCTTCGTTTTCCTTTGAGCTGGTTTGATCCTAGAACCAACTTGCTCTTCATGGTGAAAAAATGGCCATCTGCAGCTTCAGGTTTATATCATACCATCTAGCTCAACTCTTAGCAAAGGGGATTTTCATTTTCACGAGGTACAAGAAAGGATGTCATGTGCTCGGGTTGGGTCACACGTCCTTCCGTGAAGCAGGTCCCATGGTCAGGGAAATGAAAGGTTCCAGCTGGCCGGGCCCGAGTCAGAGAGCATTCATGCTTCTTGGAGGGGGCGCCCCTGCAGCACGTGGACTGACAGTGGTGGTTCCCATCACTATACCTGAAAGGTTGGTGCAGCAGCAAAGAAAATGAGCAGTTCCTTCTTTACACCAGGAAAATCATGCCCATTATTTAATTTTATCTTGATTTTCAGCACTGATATCCAACAATTTGGCTTGCCTGGACCACACTGAGTGAAGAGGAATTCTCTTGGGCTGTGCATAAAATACACAATATAGTTACTGTATATAAATAACAAAATGTCCTTTTAAAATATTTTTTATCATAACGCTTTTTAAAAGGGGCAAGTGGTCCACAGACCACAGTTTGAACATGCTGAGGGTCCAACATTAATTTAAGTCATAGTTATAATTTAATACTAACAGAAAATTATTGTAAGCTTAATTATGTTGATTCCCTCCGAATCCATTATGCTCTCCCCTCTGTGATTTGAAAGCACCTTCTCCTGCTCTCCAGAGTACCAAGTACTCTTGTACTGCTCTCTGGCAGGCAGGCCCCACACCAAACCCCACTTCCCTGTTGACCTCTAGTTTTCTGGACCTACTTCTCTTTCTAAGAGCTAGTCAACTAGCCAAGCAAAGCCCATTCTTCCTATAAAATGAGAGCCTTGCTCATTTTACACACCTCATAAAACCAATTTTCTTGGACTTTCCACTGAGGCAGACCTATAAAGGCAAACCTTACTCCATTTGTATTTCTGATTGCCATGTTTGGATGAGAAGAGAAACTCATGATCTTCCTCATAGATCGGTACACAGAGGGGCATTCTGATCTCTTCTCACTCTGTAGAATGATAAGGTCTACTCTCCTCGTCTTTCTTCCTTTATTTGTTCTTTGTCCACAGGAAGTGGGGGGGGTAAAATCTGTTTTGTGAGGGCCCCACTTCCACTAAAGCCTATTTCCCTGCTGAAAGGGATTGTAGGTCACTGCTCACCTGGGGCCTGTTAGCTAGCTTTCTGCTAGTTCTATGCTCATGAAGGGTGGTGTCTCGCTCAACTTGGTGCGTACTTTTGTGTTTTGTCTCCGGCGCTAACCCACCTGGGGAGTACCTGCCCCATTCAGCAGGGAGGTCTGCTGTTGTCTCTGGGTTCTAGTTCTTCCTGCCTTCAAGAAGCAGTGTTTAAGCCTGCAGAGGGTGAGCTGGAGAGCTGCATGGCATGCTTGGTCCACTTTGCAAATATGGAGATTTTTATTTAGGCTAGAAAGGGGGATCTTTTTTAGCCTCAAAACTAGGACATATTCTCCCATCTGTATTTTCCAGATCCCTGTATTCTTTTGGTTATTTATTTTCATAAAAAGATGATACTTTGAGTACTTATTGCAGTGGTAATTCTGCCTATAAGTTAGAACCTGACAGGGAGAAAAGTTTTAGTTCTTGCCTGCCTCTAACAATCAATTCGGTCGCTTCCAAGCTACTCTCACATCTATTCTTAACAGTTAGTTCTCAAAGCTAGCTTGCGATAATTGCCGGAGCAGAAATTTTTAGTTTCAGCTAAAGCTAAGAAATGGAGATTCGGAAAACTTAATTGATTTGCCCAAGGTCTGGTTAGTGACAAAGTGGGACTGGTCCCAGATCGTTGGACACTGAGTATAGGTTCTCAAAATCAGAGGCACTAACATTCTAGAGCCTCAGAACATAACCAGAAAGGTAATCATCAAGCAGTTAGTTACTGCCTATCCCTTATACCCTTCTTACAAGAAATCACTAAAACTTCAGGGTTCTGATCTCTATGTAATATACAGAGTAGGTATAAGCAAAAAGAAAGTCATGCAGCTAACAAAATATCATAATGTCAGTGCATAATTTATAAGCACTGTGACACCATGATCATAAAGATCACAAAAGTAATATATTACAGATGTTTTATCCATGTATATCTGAATGAAATTATTATGGAACCAGATTCCCTGGTCAATATATATAACCATCGCTTCTGTTGTTTTTAAGGACCTCATTGGACAGGCTATTGGATACCATTAGAGATAATGCCAGCCTTAAAGCCTGTCAAATTGAGACAGTCCGTGCACCTGCATCCAGCCGTCCACCCTTGCAGCAGTTCTGGGCAGCTGTCAGTGTTCCCACCCTCCCCACATGACTGAGAGTATCAAGCTACATGTTGAATATATCTGCTTATGTGCAAAGAGGAAACGAGATGACAGTACATAGGCAAGCCTTGTCACACTCTCCATCTTCACTATAAACTGAGAAACTCTGATCTCTGCCAAGTAAATTTGTGTGCCATTTTAAAAAAATCTTATATCGCACATGTGATGTAGAAGTGGAATCTTTTGAGAGGAAAGTGTCCCCACAATCTCAGGATTTCAAATGACTATCTGAACATGTCTCTGCATTATTAGTAAAGCCGGCAAAGCTGAGAGGAAAATCCCTGATGGGCATTACCCAGTGTTCCGTGCTTCACACTTGGAAATGGTGTGAACTTAAAAACCGTTTCACTTAACATTCCTTGGCTTTCTATGTAGTTTTTAAAAATGTACTCTATGTGTGTATGAAGGAGAAACAATGCTAAATATTTTGTGTGACATTCACATCACTCTGTTCTGAGTTTATGGAGGAAGTATGGGGAAGTAACAAACAAAGTGAATTCTGTAGTTCACAGTTCACAAGCAAGACATGGAAAGAATAGGAGAGCTGTGAAAATCTGGGAGAACAAGCCAAAAAAAATTAGTCACCAGATCTCCACAGAGGTATTTTTGCTGGAAAAAGTCGATTAACCAGGCATATCACATAATTTGCTGACTGAATATAAACTAAAATGAGTATTCCTAGTAGGTCCTAGTGGGAGTGTTGTACTCACATATGAGAAGTACTAGAGATATAAGACTAAAAGAAAGGAACTACATGCATTTTATTGGTTTGCTATAGCGTAGAAACTGTTTTACAAAAGGATTAGAGAGTATCAACTTGTTATCATCATGGATACAAATAGTGAAACCCACACTTCCTTCTAAGTAGTTGTCCCTCTTGGATGCTGGAGAGAAGGCCTACAGACACAGCTGTCCTTAGGTCTGACTCTCAAGGGGATGATTCATCTTCCACCATGAAAAGTCTAACCACAAAAACTCCAGAGGAAAATGGAGAGACAGAAATACAAATGCACAAGAGTGTGGTTTACCTATGTAATAGGATGTGGTAGACAAGCAAGGTGAAGATAATTTTGCTGGATTCCAGCAGGGAGCCGTTCCCCAGCTTCTCTACTTTGCACTGACGATTGAGTCAGAGGACATTGGAATCTTTGGAAAAAGAGTAAATGTAAAAATCTTCAACATACTTTATTTTTCTCCTTCCTACACACGGACAGGAGAATTGGTACTTGAAGTGCCCTTTTAATTGGACTTCATGATGTATAAAACACATCAAGATTCAATGGCAGAAAGAGTAAAGACAGTAAAAATGGCAGCGTTAAGACCTCCAAAAATTCTCTCCTTAAAAGCAACGAAAACCCTCACAAAACTTGAGAGAATTAATGTTTTCTGAAGCTAGATATTAGTTAAAAACTCACAGGAGTCTGCGTAGTAGTTTTTCAAGACAAACAGCTGAGTTTCAGTATAAACAGAGAACTTAGTGGTGTTTTAACTTGCTCTATCCGCATTAGCTTCCCTTTCCAGTATCCACGATGCCTTGAAAACTGAAAGCTCACATTTACAGCAAGTGCCAGCAGTCTGACAGCCAAAAGGAGAGCAGAACTCGGGGAGAAATGTAGGACACTCGAAACTTCATTCTGAGAGAAATGTTATTATTTGAATAGTCCATTAGTTGCTCTACTACCTGAGCTAAATCCCCAAACCCCTCCCCAAAGAACCTACATGTCAAGTTGTATTTATTTGACCTGAACCAGAGCTCACTTAGCATAAGAAGTCTTTTCTCAGGAGTATTTGCCAAAAACAGTTGCAGGCAATAGTTTAATTTTGCAGCTGACTAAGGTAGTATCAAACAACTAGACAAAACCATAGGTTAACTAAAAACTTTAAAGGGAAAAGCCTGGGAATGAAATTTCTATAGGGGTTAGAAGAGTTGTGATATGCTCCTTAAAAGCAAGAAAGCCACAGGCATATGTGGGATTGTGCACATTCCTGGGGGTGTGTGCGTCTTAGGAAAGATCTAAAAGGCCTAAAATTTCACCTCGGACTGACCTTAAAGCTCCGTGCAAACAGGAAGTGGAGGGTAAGGCTGAATGATAAGCTGTCTTCCTAAGCATTGAAGCTATGTGCCACCATGCACAGAGCCAGCTTCAGCAAAGACTGGGAAATTTAATGGTTGTAGGCATTTAAAGGACATCTCTGTCCAATCATTTCATTACCACTAAGATAATCAAGTAAAAGTTAAAGTGACTACACATGGTAAATACAAACTCTACCCAATTAGTTCAGAAAAGTCACTAAGTAAACAAAAATAACAACACTCAGCAACACCAAAATCTGGACAACAAAGAGAATCTGACTTCCCAAGTGGCCATATATATTATGTTCAGTCTTTTGTAAAAAAATTATGAGTTATGCAAAGAAACAAGAAAGCACGTCCCACTGATCTGTCATATGCTCTAGCTATCTCACTTTTAGATGTATACCCAAAGGAAATAAAATGATTATATCAAAGAAGTACCTGCACAAAAGGCAGAGAATCACCTGGGGTCATTGATGGATGAATGGGTAAAGAAAATGGGGTAGATGTACAAAGGGAATTACTGTCAGATATAAAGAATGAAACCTTGTCATTTGCAGCAAAGTGAAAAAAACTGTATTACGTTATACAACGGTAAATAGGACACAGGAGGAAAAACACTACATATTCTCTCTCATGTAAAGCTGAAATTGTTCATCTCAAGTAAAAGAGAATATAATAGTGTTTTAGTTACTTTTCTCTCATTGTTGGGACAGAATACTCGACACCCAAAGTTAGGGGAAGAAAGGTTTATTAGCTCACAGTCTGCAGAGGTTTCAGTCTATAGTCCGCTGGATCCGAAGCGGGGCAGCGTGGCAGACCGGCAGCCGAAGGGCCGCAAAGTAAAGTGAGGAAAATGCAAGGAATGTATGCAAATAAGCAATGCAAACAAGCAGGTAGTTAGCTTCTTCCTGTATCTTTTATCTAGGCTACCTGCCCCCAAGGCGGCCCGCACTCCCACCCCCAATCTCAGTCTCACATCCTTGATCCCAGCAGAACCATGCCAAACTGATCAATGGATCAATTTAGTAATCACACACTCTAGATCCAGCTATCTCTTACCACATGAGGCTTTGGGGGGACATCTAGACACAAACCATAACAAATAGTGATTATTAGAGGGTAGAAAGGGTGAGGGGTGGTAGAGAGAAGTTGAATGATGGGTAGCAAAATAGATAGGAAGAGTAAGTTCCGGTGTTTTCTGGCACAGTAGGATGAGTGCAGCTTATAATAACTTGTTATCTATTTGAAGAAGAGTTAGAAGAGAAAAGCTTGCATCCAATCATGATGGAAAGATAAAGAGATAGAAAGGCTCCTGACCCTGATGTGATCAGTACATATTGTATACATGTGCTGAGATATCACTGTACTCCCACATATGTAAAGTTATGTGTTAATTAAAAAATAAAATTAATAAAAGAAAGTGTGCCCCATATATCTAATAGGAAACAATCCCTTGGCAAGGGCAGACACTGCAATTACCAAATGAATGCACTAAATCAACTATTTTAAATATGTTATAAACACTTGTAAAGGAAATCATGTCTCAAGAACTAAAGGGAAGTATGAGAACAGTCTTTCATCAAATAAAGAATATCAATAAAGAGAAATTATGGGAAGAATCCAACAGAAATTTTAGAGTTAAAAAAATACAATAAATCAAAAATTCAACAGATAAATTCCAATAGCAAATTTCCACCTGGTGAAAGAATTAACAAACATGAAGATATGAAAATAGAGAATCTAGAGTACCCGATTTGAGAAATGGAATTAAAAATGAATGAAAGATTATGAAAAGAGACTTAGAAACCTGTAGAATACCATCAAGTATATCATACCCATTATAGAAATCTCAATAGGAGAGGACAGAGAGAAAGAAGCAGAACAATTATGAGTAATGGCTAAAATGTTCCCAAATTTGATGAAAGACATAAATCTGTACATCTCAGAACCTGAACAAATTATGGTAGACTCAGATAGCCACCCTAAGACTCATCAAAATCAAACTCAAAGAGGGAGTCTCAAAAGCAGCAAAAAAGAAGTGCTTCATCATATGAAAGAGATCCCTAATAAGATCAACAGCTGATTTTCATCGGAAAACACTGAGACCATGTTTGAGGGGAGACATATTCAAAGTTGAAAAATAAAATATCCTAGGTCCAGAAAAACTATTCTTCAAAAATAAAAAAGAAACTAAGACATTTTCAGTGTTTAAAGAATAGGAAATTCTACAGTATTAGCAAACCTGCCCTATAAGATGTATTAAATGGAATCTTTCAGATTGGAAAGAAAGGACACTAGATGGTAACTCAAATCCCAGATCCGGATGTACCTTGTAGATAAGAAGAGTACCAGCAAAGGTAACTACGTAGGTAATTTTTTTTAAAGTAATTACAGTGGTGCCTCAGTTCACAAATGCTTCTGTTTGTGAACAATTTGGTTCACAAACAGAAGCATTGGGCAAAATTTTGCTTTTATTCGTGAAGTCTGCATTGGTTGACAAATACAACTGCAACCATCTCTCCCACACAAACACCAACATGGCCATCTTTTCCAGAAATGTGAAACAAAGTTCGTGAACCAAGGTACCACTGTACTTTAAATGTAAGTGGACTCAGTGCTCCTGATTGAGACAAAAATTAAAAATCACAGGAATCCCTCTTTATCAGTCATTACAAAGGCACCAAACCCATTCCATAGAGAAAGGACAGTCCTCTCAACAAGTAGTTCTGCAAAAACTGGATATCCATATGCAAAATAATAAAATTAGACCCTTACTGGTCCTCACATACAAAACTTGCCTCAGACTGAACAAAAGATCTAAATATAAGAGCTAAAACTATAAAACTCTTGAAGAAACTTCACAACATTGAATTTGACTTCATTAACCAAAGAGACAGGTTAACACAAGAAACAGGTTAACCAAAGAAACAGGTTAACACAAGAAAACATAAAATAGATTTTATAAAAATTTAAAAATTATAAGTATAAAAAGACTAGCAATATACTAAAAATAAAATGGGAGAAAATGTTTACAAATCATATACTGATAAAGGATTGATATTCAGAATACACAAAGAACTCCTAAAACTCAAAAACAAAAATAGAAAAACTAATTCAAAACTAGAGAAATATAAGTAGACATTTCTCAAAAAAAAAAAAAAGATCCAAATGGCTACTAAACACACAAAATGATGCTGAACATCACTGATCTTTAAAGAAATACCATTCAAAACTAAAATGAAGTAACACTTCATATCTATTAGAATATCTAGTACAGGAAAAAAAAAAGAAACATGATAAGGTTGCACAAAGGCTGGGGCCTTGGGGCACTGTTGCGGAAATGTAAAATGTTACCATCACTGTGGAAAACAGTATGGTGGCTCCTCAAAGAGTTAAAAATAGACTTGCCATATGATGCAACAATTCTCCATCTGAATATATAACCCCCAAATTGAAAGCAGGTTCCCAAAATACATTTGTACACCTATGTTCATAACAGTATTATTCAAAGTAGCTAAAACATGGAAGCAACCAAGTATCTACTCATAGATGAATGAATAAGCAAAATGTGATACATGCATACAGAGAAATATTTAGCCTTGAAAAGGAAAGAAACTCTGGCATATGATTCATCATGAATGACTCCTGAGAAGATTCTGCTAGGAGAAATAAGATAGTCACACAAAGACAAATACTGTACGATTCCTTTGATATGAGGTATGTAGAGTAGTCAAAAATCTCAAGGAGAAAAAAGTAGAATGATGATTGGAAAGACATAAAGTGCTGTGTTATTATTTAATGGCTACAGATTTCCATTTTACAAGGTGAAAATAAGTTACAGAGATGGATAGTGGTGATTGTTAACACCAAATTATTTAATACTACTGAATACTATCTTAATCATTCTTAAATGTATTTGAAAATGGCTAAGACAGTAAATTTTATGTGACTTATATTTTACTACAATAAAAACGTTTTTTAAATTAAGGCTGGGGATTTAGCTCAGCGGTTCACAAGGCCCTGAGTTTGATCCCTGGCACAAAAATAAAATAAAATAAAATTAATTAATTAATTAATTAAATATCATGCTTTCACACAGTTATGGATGCTGGCAATTTTAAAATCTGCAAGGTAGGAGACCAAGGAAAGAGTTGCATTTCTATTCTAAAGACGATCTGCTGATAGAATTCCCTCTTTTTCCTGGGAGATCAGTTTTCTTCATTTAAAAGCCTTCAACTGATTGGACAACACCCACTCACATTATAAAAGATAATCTGGTTTTCTAGCAGTTTACTGATTTAAATGCTAATCTCATCTTTAAAAAATACCTTCACAAAAACATTAAGAAAAATGTCTGGACAAATATCTGGCCTAGACAGGGACGATATTGTTACTAAGAGGTGCTAGGCTCTTGTTTGGGACATCTAAATTCCCCTCCAAATGTTTTTGTAACTTTGTAACTTTTGTATCTCTTTTATTGTCCAGAATGGTTGTTCAACAGTTCCCATTTCTAGTGACCCTAATCCCCACTCACTCACAGGATTTAACCAAATTTATACCCCAGTGAGAGAACAGAGACTACCAAGGGCTAACTTCCTTAACTCCACATCACAAACCTCCACTGATCTGGAGAGGCGTCCTGTGTTATTTTCCTTTTGCTTCAGGCGCATAGGTGTGTCTCCTTTTCTTCACAGCGAAGCCATCTCTTTCCACCTCCTGGGGGATTTTGCTCATCAGGGTTCCCCTCTCTTTCCAATAATTTTAATATTTTTATTCTCTTCCTCTTCTCCAGCATCTTTTCCTCAAAACAGAAGCATAAGTATGCAACTCTCACTCTTAAAAAGAAGTAAAAGTTCCAGTGAAGGTGTCCAAAGAGTTCCACTTATGGCCAGGGGTGAGATTTGACTTTCTGCTTGAAACAACCATAAAACAGGCAAAATATGCGAAGGAGTGAAGGATAGTGGACCCTGAAAGATGGGAACCCTACAGTGTTGCCACTATCAGCATAATAGTCTGCTGGCTGGCTGTGGAGCCGAAAGAAAGACCTCAACAGGAGCCAGACAGACTTCCTGAGTAGAAAAGGCAGAGCCGAGGGACTGAGCAGACCAAAACAGCCAGAAAACAGTACAGAAAAAGGTGTTGCCAGTCGCCCCAGGGTTCTTTTGGTGGGTTCAGACAGAAATCGTGAGTCAGCAAAGTGCAGCTCTGCTAGCAGTCCTGATGTCACCAGATGACACCAGATAAAGCTGGATGCCAACAGTTGGCATAGCCAGTTGCTGCTTACTGATGTCAGCCCTCACCATCAGGTGTCAGCCTGTGCCGGACACTGTGGGTCAGTGCTACCCTGTGAGCTCTTTCTTGGCTACTGGTCTCTGGAGCTCTTGGGTGCTAACGCCAAGAGCTTACTGCTCTTTCTTTTGTTTACTGCTCTTTCTTTTTTTTTTTTTTTTTAATTTTTTTATTATTTTTTACCAAGAACATGTATTGGTACATTGCATACATAATGATCATAATCAACATGGTTATTTTGTACAGGCTGGGGAGTGCTGCTTGTGTAGTAGCCTTGGGCCTGTGTCAGTGAGAGCTATCTTCTCACCAGAGAATCTTCTAGAAAGCTAGCTGTGATGCTTGAGTTGTAAATAGGGAACCCAGATGCCTCCCTTTCTGACCTAGCCAGGGTGCCCCTCCCTCTGCAGCAGCAGCCTCCGCAGGGACTGCAGTGGGGAGGGACGCTGCTGTACTCACTTTGGAGAAGAGAGAGGCAGCTAGACAGCCAGAGAGGATACTGCCCAACAGTGAGGAGGAAGCTGAGGCAAGTTGTCCCAGTCCATGGAGAGGGGAGGAGGAGACTCTTGCCAAGCTGTGTCGCCTCCAGCAGGGAGCAGGGTGAGGGATGGTGGGAGACCCGGGTGCTTCTCTGCCTGTCTTAAGGGTGCCAGAGAGAAGAGAGGTCCACAAAGAGCTTTCTGGAAATCTGGAGTATTCAGCTAATCATCACAAGAGTGTGAGGAAATTACCAGATCTGAAGGAAGAATCATCAAAAAAGAGGAGAACGAATAGTACTGGGTACCCGTATAGAGCCAGGAACAATACCTGCCTCTGCCAGCCTGGAAAGCTCATGTTCACTGGGCACGAGGTTCAGTGTTCAGGAGAATATTGCCTCAGTTGTGGGCAGTAAATAGCCACAGAATGAGGGATGCTCCGATTCCATCTATACATTGGAAAAGCAAAACCCAAAAGGACCATACTATTTTTAAGTAACTTAACTTCATCCCAGAACGAAGACCAATAATATTTACAGGAATATGAAAATACTCAGGACCCAATAGCCAAAATTAACTGTGTCTGGCATCCAACCAAAAGGCACCAGTATGCAAAAAAGTAGGAAAATATAGGCTGTAATGAAGAGAAAAATGAACTGAAACTGATTCCATGAGAGCCATCCCGATGGCCAGGCTGGGCCGGCCTGCCTTCTCCCCTTATCTGCTCCAGGACCCTAATGCACACTGATACACCTAAAACGTCCTGACCCCCGTCAGTCTCCTTGCACACACAGGACCGTATTTTCCCTTCACTGCAAAGGAAATTAACTTTGGGATGCTCATGCCTGGAGCAGACACACAGGCCCTGGCCTGAGCCTCAGTCCCACGCAGCGTACACTTTCTGTCCCATAGTTGGTTCCATGAGACCTTGTCTTCTCTTCTCTTTTACATTTTGGCTGTCATTGCTGTGTGCTTAGTGCACAGGGGAACCTTCAAAATCTGACTGTACCAGACCACCTCAACTGAAAGTCCCCACCCGTGATTTCCTGAAACTCCTTCCTTGCTTTCAATAACACTAGTTTCTTGGTTTTCCTCTCACCACTCTGATTATTACTTTTCTTTCGCTGAAGCCTCCCTCCCTGTTCACCATTAAATCTGTGGACTTTTTAGGGCTCTGAGCTGGGCTGTTTCTCTTCTTAACAGTTTTTTAAAGAGGCATCATAGGTCTGTGAACCCCTGAAATTTTATGAAAATTTAGAAACTTTTTCAAACAGGGAAAAAGTTACAAATAGTACTTAAAGACAGATTTCATTTTTTAAAGAAGAAAACGGGGTTACTACAACTAGTCCTGAAAATAGAGTTACAGTAGATGCAACCCTTCAGTTTCTTAAAATAACTCTTGGGATTGTGGCAAGCACCGTGTATGATAAATGGGTATGTAAACTACAGGTGAGATAGGGAATGTTCCTTAGAGGCCTCTCCACAGTTAAGGAGAAACATACTTGGTGGAACGCACAGAAATAGAGTTGTTAAATGAAGAGCAAATAATGAGTGTGTGTGTCTCCCATTAATTATGGGTACAGAGTACACTGTGTGTTTGTAAATGTCTTCAGTCATCAGATATGTAGGTAGTTCCTCCCATGAGTTATGGGGATACTTATGTGAACTAGACAGTCTCGGCCTCTGCTGAGCTTACAGTTAGGCTTTTTATCTTGTTTATTTTGATTCTGCTCCCCTCTTTCCCAAAGAAAGTAGCTTAAATGTGATAATCTAATAAAAATAGGGGAAGGGTGATGGAAATATGGCATGAGAATACTCTATCTCCTTCTGTTTCCAAAAGAAATTCTCAACCTTAAGGAGGAATATATCAGGACATTTTCCTTTCTTTTTTCTACTAATAAGACAGAGCAGCATGAACAAGCCGAAAAGAAATAAAAACAAGAAAAATTGGGCACAGTACCCCGAACATCTCCATGTTCTGATAATCTACTAGAGTTCATTTTAGAATGCTTGGGCATTGGGGGTGAGGGGTTAAGGAAGTTACTTCATAAGTGCAAATAATCTAGGCCTATCTTTTATAGATGAGTTGGTTAAGGGACTGGTTGACAAAGAGTACAGAATCCTTGTTCTCTGACACTGCACCATATCTGCTACATGAGAACTTCCTTCTGGCGCCAGGAGGCATTTAATTCCATAGGGAATGGACCACAGGGTTGAGATAGGATGGGGGTTGAAGGGCTTCTCAAATGAGAGTACTCTCAGCAGTGACCATGACTGGGAGAAAGGGTAGGAAAAGAATGAGCCCCTGCCAGTGACACCGGGGGACTGTTAATGCAGTAAGAAACCTTTACAGTGCTCTTTGGTTTCTAGGGGAGTCTACACACACGCAGTCTCGTTTATCTCACCACCTCGATGGCTGAGCCACAGGAAAACAAGCTCGGTGAGCAAGTGGCCAAAAGAAGTTGCTTAAATCTTAGGTGATAAATGCAGGGGTCTTCTAAGGCACATAGCAGAAGGGGCTCTTTCTAGTACCTGCCATATGGTAGCGTGACACTTCTCTCTTACTAACTATACACTTAAATCGAGCAAAGCTCGAGACCACACACGGGAAACCAGAGCTCTGAGTATAATCTCAAGAGATGTTTCAGTAACAGTATTTTCAGGCTTCCAAGTATTGCCAATGAAAATCAAAAGCACTGAAAGAGGGGAAATCCCCCCTGAGGGAACTCTGAGTGTCTACCTAAGAATGAAAGGGTGGCTCAGAGGATATTTTAAAATAATATTGCTCTCAGACCCATGAGCCACAGCCCCAACCCAGACTGGCACATCCTTCAGGATTCTCCGACATCATTGCTGAGGCCCAGGGATTGTGTACGGCCTTTTCTTTTAGAAAGCTGAGCTTCTTTCACTAGACTAATCAGGTATTCAAAGTCATTTGCAAGAGGTACATAACATTCTACTTGGAATTTGGGAGTCTCTAAGATCTAGGGGATAATGCTTTAGAAAAAGCATTTGCCTGAAGTCACCTGCATTATTAGCTGTCTAGACAGTAAATGAGGACTTTCTTCTTCTACCCCAAATGGCAGAGAAAACCACACCTCTACTGAATGCTATCACTTCCCTTCCTCTCCACAGTCCCACTGTTCATTACTAATCCCAGTTTCTACCTACTCGCAGCCTTCAGAATCCTGGTGTTAATGGACCCTGGCCTCCCTGCAGAGGCCAAGCGGAGGGACAGGGTAAAAGTCTTATCGCAAACTCTTGCATAAAGTGACAGAGGACAGGTCCTTTCAGGTACTACAGGTGCCTCCTGCCCTCCAGGCCAATTGTTCCATCACGGGCCAGACCTCGTGGCGGCCAGTCTGGTGAAGGGGGTTCCCTTCCTTCCCAGGTCAGGGAGTAGCCGTATTGTTGGCAACCCCAGAAGACAGGTTGACCTGGAGCTGGAAGAGGAACTAGGGCTGCACTTTGTGTAGAAGAGTAAAGAACTGCCTGGGCCTGGGGAGATCCAGTCTTAAGACTGCACCCTGTATGTGGCCCACACGCAGTGTGACCTGCACTACGCATGGCAGGCACCTCACATGGGCTGGAGCCACATCTTCCTGTCCTGGGCATATGACCTTAATCCCAGTGTTGTTGTGCAAAAAACAGAGTAGTAGAGCCAGGGCTCACGTCTGAGCTGAGCATCCAGGCTGGGGAAGGGAAAGTTTCTCTGATCAACAGCTGTGGAAACCCAATCAGAAGTATCTCTCAGCCTGTGCTTGGGGGTGCAGGATTACTTGGGGTCAGGTACACGTGGAGAGGCAGACTAGATGATAAGGTGAAGTGAGGCAGACATGATATAATGTGTGGTCCCCATCCTATTGTTGTTTCCACTAGAATGTGCCCTAGCAGGGTGGGATTCAGGCTCAACACACAAAAGCAGACAGGAGTGCCACAGTGTATAGTTCCATAGTTAGTCCATGAGATTAGCCCCCAGATTTTCCACTAATAGGGCCTACATATGGAATTCTAAATTTTTAGGAACCACATAATTTAAAATGTGAAATTAATTTTAGCAATATATTTCACTTAACTGAATATATCCAGACTGTTAGGACCGTTTGACAAGTAGTTAATATTTTTAATATTCATGAGAAAGTTTACATTCTGTTATTCACAGGGTGTCAAAACTCAATGTGTAATTTACACTAAAGCACGCGACCAACCACGTTTCGAGGGTTCACCAGGCTCATACGGCTAGCGTCTTCCACACTGGCCAGTGCTGCCCCAGATGCTTTGTTTTTCCAGACTAAGGTACATGACTGCTTAAAAGCATACAAAATTTCTCCAGCCAGTCAGAAAGTATGCGACATCAAGAGGCTTCTGGGAGGGATTCCAGTGTCAGCGGGGGAGCTCACTACCATCCAGTGCACTGCCACAACGGTCCTGTACACACCTACTCACTGCAGAGGGCCGAGGCAGTCCCTGCGCTCCTTAGTCACTCAGCGTATCTCACCAGCAAGGCTTCCTCAGCGTGTATTACAGAGTGGAGGGAAGAGGCTCTTTTTTCTGTTGTCTGCAATTATCATCTGACTGCACCATTCCTTTTTTTAACGTCTGCATTTTAAAGTATTTTTATATATCGGCTGCCTTTCTGTACTATACCTTAGCATGCTGCTTTCACATACACCACAATCTCATTTAATATTTTCAGCAACTCTGATTTAGGCATTGTATTTCCTTTATTCTTCCATTGGCAAAGTAAGGCTTGGATAGGTACTTGGAATTTAGGAGAAAACTTGGGGGGAGGAAAGTTCTAGGGAAGTCCCATCCACTTTTGCCTCAGCGAGGACCCTTCTGAGAGCTGTGGGAAATGATTTAGGATAGGACTGTGCTCTTCAGACCCTAGAAGCCTGGAGTCAAAGCAAATGAGACATTCTGGTGCCATCTAAAATACAAAATAAGCCTTGGAGACTAAAGCCTGAACAGCCCCAAGCTCTGACACTTACCAGCTCAGCAATGTTGGGTGACACAATTAGAACTAAGAACAAATATTCACTTATTATCTCTCATGTACCATGCGCTGATGTAGAAAATTGCTCATATATTTCCTCTTTCTTACAAGAAGATAATTCACTTTATGTATTAGAAAACTGAGGCTCTACATTGCCAAAAGTCATTTATCCAGTATGCAGGAGAGCTAGGATAAGGAAATATTATTAAGTGTGTTAATATTTGTTTCATAGTGTACCTTCAACCCCACTTATGCACCATTGCATATTTAGAGTATGGCTAAAGAATTTCAAGACTGATAAACAGAAATATAGACCTGTTATGAATCTACAAGTTTTAAAAGAAATCCAAATAGAAATTAGTTCCAGTGTTCTTGTACACTGGTACATAATACATCTTAATTTTTTTTTCATCCCCTGTCCCTCCTCTCCCTTTTCCCTCCGTCTCTTGATCCCCTTCCCAATTTGGAAAAGATCTGTCTCCCTATTTCCTACTATCTGTCTTTTATTTTGTTCTTTATTTGTAATTTTGGTTTCTTATATCAGAGGAACTATGGGATATTTAAGCTTGTGTGTCACAAGGTGCATCCACTATTTTTATTTTAGACAGAGTCTCACTAAGGTGCCTGGGCTAGCCTGGAACTTGTGATCCTCCTGCTTCAGCCTCCCCAGTAGCTGAGATTGCAAGTATGTTCCACCATGCTCGGCTCAGTGTGTTTTCTTAATACAAAAATCAAGGCCTTATCATTCACTTATAATGTGTGTTAACATTAAAACAATGAAAAAAAGATGGCTTTTAAAAGAAATAGTTATATTTATACCGTTCAACTCTCTGGGTGTTGTAACCATCCAAGGAGAAGGAAAAGTAAAAGGATTGTGAAAGAGATGACAAGGGTCAGCTATTACAGACATACAAAGCAAACCGTAGTTATATATTAATGTGAACTGTATATAAGATATGTTTCTAAATCTTCATTGCACATCTGCAACTTGAAAAAAAGTAAATGAAAGAAAATATAACTAGAAAACATTGGAGGGAAAATGAAAATGAAAGAAAAATGAAGAAACAAAAATAAAATGGCTTATTTTCTTAAGAGAGCAAAGGGAGGGAGGAGGTGAAGAAAAGGGGGCAAGGGGGAGGGAAGAGAAAAGAGAAAGAGAGAAGGCAGGCAAATACTATGAATAATAAGCCCAAATTGTTAGGGTAAGGCAGTTTCTTCAAGAAAAAGAAACTGGCCGTGACCCTCCAGCACTGAGGCTGGGTTCAGCTTTTGTGACTGTTTAGAGAAATGTAGTGCTCTCTCCACCATTAATCTTTTCTAAAGAAAGACTTTGTTCTGCACCTGTATAAACAATCCAGATTTTAAAAACCTATATGCTTGCCCCTAATGTGTGAGACTATGTATTTATACTGATAGCTTCAAGTCATCAATAGGTGATGCAGAGAGCGAGCCTGTGCTCTCCCCATAACATGGTTTTGCTCCCCTCTTGTCTCTCTCCCCTCCCTCACCTGGAGTCAAGTTCAAGTTCAAGCGCTCCAAGAAAGATTTCCCTGCTCTGTCAAATAAATACTCTTGCCCTTCTCCAGGCCAGAGAGCACTGAGAGCAAAGATCCATTTACTCAGCCTGTCCCAGACAGGCCCACCCCCATCCCCCACCCAAAGACAAAAGAGCGATGGAGAATGCTCTCAAAAGACAGAAGGCCAGTGGAGGGTCCTGTGAAACTTCCCCAAGAGGGAGCCACGGCCTCCTGGCCTCCATGAGGTGGGACAGCCTGAGTGATGAAGTCAGCCCTGGGCAGCCACCTGTTGCCACGCTTCAGGCACAGAGTGGCAGAGCCAGAGGGAGCATTTGTTCTGCTGTGCAAATGGCAGAGCAAAGCTGGCCTGGTGGCTTCTGCATTCTCTGTCCTGGACGGATGGACGGTGCACCCACCTGTCCACTTGCACCTCCTTCATCTTGGGAGCCTGTGGGCTTCTGGGGGAGAGGTCCAGAGTGAACAACAAAATCAGCTGCAAGATCTCAAGTTTTCTCTTTGTAACCCGGGGTAACCGTACCCCAGCCTGGTTGAGTTTAGTTCCTCCGTGGGCTGCTCATGGCAGCAGGTCCTCAATGACTGGCCATTAGTATCCGTTTCCAAAAGGAAGCGCTTGTCCACTCTCCAGGCATTGCAACCGCCTTCCAGTTAGGAAATGATGAAACCTGCAATTTTGTTGTTTCCTTTGGAGAAGGGTGACATGGTGTTTTATTTTTGGTTGGAATGGGACGTGGTGATTCTAGGTGTTGCTTTGCCCTGTTACACTTTGACAGGATAATTGTGCAGACTTCACATTCTGCATCCAGGAGCTTGCTCTTCAGTACAGCCTCTGAAATAGTAATGGCATCCCAACACTATGACCCCAAGCGTTTGGGCAGTGTCCTCTATCATACGATTGCAGTTTGAAAACAAAGTCACGCAGGGAACTATCAAGACAATGGGAAAGAACAAATACAACCTCCAGAGGTGTGTGGCATGGAGACGCATGGCTACCGGAACACTAATGGGCCAGGGATTTGAAACACAGATTTTTGAGTCTTTTTTGTTTTCATTAGTCGCTGGTGATTCTGCAAAGTGGAAAATAACATCAGGGTTATAGCTGTCGTTTGAAGATAAAACGAAAAAGAAAGATATAAGCTCCGTTTAAATCAGAAAGCTATATCGAAGGAAAAAAGACGAAGGGGGCAAATGAGAGGTGATTGGTGTGCATTGCTGGTGTTGATTGTTTGTTTTGGTTTTTCTCTTCTGCGGGCTAAGATTTGGATAAGCAGTTACACATTCTGAGTGATGAACTTGAAAAACTGAGTTCTGTTGAAAGACTGGGAGAGAAGCAGCAGTCGGGATCCTGATGCTGCAGCGTCTAAGTATCTGGCAACCTTCGGTCCCGGCTAAGAGCAGCCTGGGGTGGGGTGGAGGTGGGGTGGGCAGAAACAGGGCCTCCCTTTTCGTTTCCCCACAAGACACTTATCTGGCACCGACATCCCGGGTCAGACGAGTGCCGGGGCCCAGATCTCCTCGGGCAGAGACTCCCTGTCCCCTTCCCCCGCCCCGCCCGCTGCTCTCCCAGAGAGGAAAAGCGATCCCCACCCCTTCCACGCCCCTGCCCCACCTCTTGTCCCTCTTTCTAACCCCTTCGGCTTCGCCCGGTGTGGTTCGTTCCGAGGAGCACAGATAAATAGTCCTGTCAAAAGGCAGCGCTCGCGGTCGTGCACGCCGAGCCTGGATCCTGGCGCCAAGTCCCGGGCCGCCGTCTCCGGGGTCAGCGGCCGGGCGCGCTCACCGCCCGCCTCACTCCCCGGCCGCCGCTCCACGCTTCCCGGCCGGCTCTGCGGTTCTCGCCGGAGCTCTCCCTGGCCCCCGCCTCTGCCGGGGAGGGGAAGGCGGAGACCGCGAGACTGGCCCGGGCGGAGGAAGGCGGACGCGCGTGGCCGCGGGGGACCAAGCGATGTCCACGGGCTCCGTGAGCGACCCCGAAGAGATGGAGCTGCGGGGGCTGCAGCGAGGGTACCCGGTCCCCGCCTCCTGCAAGAGGCAGCCTCTCCGCGGCGGCCAGCGCAGCTGCGCCTCGCCCAGTGACAACTCTTCGGCGGAGGAGGAGGACCCGGACGGCGAGGAGGAGCGGTGCGCCCTGGGCGCGGCGGGCGACGTGGGAGGCTGCAAGAAGAAGCGGCCCCGTGTGGCTGGGGGCGGCTGCGCAGGTGGCGGGGCCGGCGGCTGTGGGAAGAAGCCTCTCCCGCCCAAGGGCTCGGCCGCCGAGTGCAAGCAGTCGCAGCGGAACGCGGCCAACGCCCGCGAGCGCGCCCGGATGCGCGTGCTGAGCAAAGCCTTCTCCAGGCTGAAGACCAGCCTTCCCTGGGTCCCTCCCGATACTAAGCTCTCCAAACTGGACACGCTGCGGCTGGCTTCTAGTTACATCGCGCACCTGCGGCAGCTGCTGCAGGAGGACCGCTACGAAAACGGCTATGTGCACCCCGTGAACCTGGTAGGGAAAGCGCGCGCGGCCCGGGGCAAGAGGCCAGGAGGTGCCCAGAGCGCTCCCGGGCGCCGGGCAGGGGCAGCCTGCTAGAGAGAATCCGAACGGGAGGTTTGTGGGACCGGTGATGGGAAACCCAGTTTAGTTTCGCCCAAATCGAGGGAAGAGGGACCAAACCCTTTCGTGGAAAAGAATCACCTGGCCTTCCGCGTTCGCAGGATTCTGATCATTGTACGTCCAGTGACAGCTATTTACTAACAGCCTACTTTCCGGCAAAAATTCATAGTTCCTATTGAGTTTACTACCCCGCTGCAGATGAAATAACAAACCTCACTCACCTAGCATTTGCAACAAAGAACCTGGCAGGTTTGAACCAGCAAGCTTTACTCTCGTTTAAGGAAGGAGGGAAAACTGAGCTCTGTAAAAGAGCTTTTGGATTTTTTAATGGGTGTGAGTAGCACAGTTTCCACAGACAAGATTGCCTGGAAAGTCCCTCTCTGACCTGCCAACTCTCCAGGATTGGGAAAGATCACATCCGAGCCTATAGAAGTTCCTACTTGGAACGCATGACACTTTCTCGCTGTCGGTCGCTGTGTGTGTGTGTGTGTGTGTGTGTGTGTGTGTGTGTGTGTGTGTTGAGGGATTAAACGACAAAATCCCAAACCCTAAATTTCGCTGAGTCGTCTCGTGCCCACAGACCAGAAGGAAATGTGAACGGACATCGAATGTCTGGCATAATCAATATCCAGTAAGATTACAACCTTAAATTAGAGACAAGATACACAGATTTCCAGAATCCTGATAAAAGCTGAACAAGGGATTTCTGAAGTTCGCTTGAGAGTTTCTGTTTGAGGCGGTGGTTTCTCAGCCGTGTCTGACGCTGTTTTTGATTTTACAGACCTGGCCATTCGTGGTCTCCGGACGACCCGACTCTGACACCAAAGACGTTTCCGCAGCCAACAGATTATGTGGAACCACCGCTTAGATAGGATTCGAACTCTCTCGATGGGATTATTTGTTAAACTGAAGTGTTTGAGGGTCGCTGAGAGCATGAAGGCCAGAGGAGGGGCAGAAAGTTTCCCTGGATTCTCCTGGACCCTCCTCCTTCCCTGAAACTTCGAACTGGACCGTGGAGGTGCCTGCTGTGGGTCTGGACCACAAAGCTAGAAGGAGCCTTCTTCCGTGTGGAGAGCAGCGTGAGCCCAGATCCCACCTGGGTCTTTAGCTCTGCACCCAGGCCACCGCCTGAGCCCAGCGCCAGCCACCCAGACCCGGGGGTTAGGGTTCCTTTCTGAGCGGAGTCAAATTTATCACGGTCGGTCGTGGCAGATTCCGCACAGCCCAGGTCTGTCACCCTTAGAAAATTGAGCTCGTTATCGATCCTGATCCTTTAAAAAGACAGCTTCTTCATGTGAGACCCACTTCCGGGCATGTTTTAAATGACAAACAAAGGAGAGTGGCCTATCCGGGCCAGTTTTCTATCCTGCCAGGCAGTGCTCGCCAATCTTACTTCACAAGCAGAGTGAGACAGAGACAAAAATCGAGAGACCAGCCCAGGCAGGGTTTGCCCTGCCTGTGGGCTGTTCTGCTCGCTTGCTGCAGTCACTCGCCACTCTCCCCACGCTGCGATCTTCTTCCCAAGCTCCCTCTTTTCTCTCATCATTCGGTTCACCCGTTGGCCTTCTCGGCTCCAGCCTCCCTTCCCCTCACGTCTTAACCTGGTTCTTCTCCTTGGGGGCTCCTATCCTCCCCCTCAGGCTGATAATTGCAGTTCCCTCTCCTCAGATTCCAAATTTTCCTCAACAGACTTTGCCCCTAAGCTCCCTCTGGTCGCCCCTTCCCTGGCACAGCCTCAGGCACCCGCTTTCTTTCTGGCGCTGGAGTTCTCCCCTGCAGGGGTGGGCACCCCACGAGCACTGGAGCTGTTGGCTAGTCAGTGACTTTACTTCCCTGCTCAGGGGCAACCCCGCTGAGGCTGCACTTCGACAATAATTAACATATGTAAATAAATTTATTTTTTTATGAACAATAAAACTGATTGTGAAGACTGTGTGCCCCTGAGGGCATCAGAAAGTGGTCTTTGTTGCCCTTTAATGATAGTGTTTGGGCTGAAAGTTAACTTTAAAGGGGCTAGTTTCAACTTTGGAGAGGCCATTGGATCATTGTTTCTGGGATAGTCATATTCACCTTTCCAAATGCCGCCCGTATTATCTCTGTCTTTCTGATTCTGCTCGAGAAAGGAATTCTGGGAAAGCTAGAACTGGAGGTCTAATAAAGCTCCTAAGAGGTTTTTGAGACCCAGGCTACCTTGAGAGGCAGGCAGTCGTAAAGCAGATACATGTGCACATCTACACACACACACACACACACACACACACACACACATACACCAATGAATGCCTTTCCCAGTCTAAAGCGCACTCCAGGATTTACAATTGAAAACGGTTGAAGAACTCCTTCATGTCCACCCAACAGACTCCATAGGTCCTAAGTCTAACAGGCAGAAACAAAACTCTAAGAAGAGAATTTGTATTTCAGCAGTCTTTCTTTAAAAATTATTTGGCGTTTTTAACTTACACTTCCTAATTTTCCGTGTTATTCTTTTCCATTTTCCCTGCAATAACTTGGAAAAATTCATTATAGTTTTTAAAAGTCTGGTCTTTTTAAAGCAACCGTTTTGTGCACATTTAGAAAAGAGTAAAGGATAAAACTACTCAAACAATGGCCCAATTTGGGGTTCTGCCTGCTATTTTATAAAATCAAAATGCCATTTTCTTTACCGGAGAGAGAAAATGCAGCTGGATTTTAGTTAGGAGGTGAGAGAGAGGTGAAGAGTATGATGTTCTGTTTTGATTTAAGCAGAATCCCAACTCTGAAGAGCTGCCCTCAGACATCATTTTCTTGAGTCTTTTAGAACCCAGGTAGGATCTGGCCCTTGGGGTCCAGTCTTCAGCTGCCACATGCCCAGCTGGGGTGGGAGGCGGGAATTACATGGGACTCTGTGGTATCAGGGGCTTTCTGGCAAAAAGGAACCAAAAGTACTGTAACTGGTGATAAGAAACTCTTGCATGGTCAAAGACGCTTCAGTTGCGTTCTCAATAGCCAGCCTCTCGAGGGTTGGGTATCTGCTGAAGGCCAGAGCTCAGCCAAGTTCATTTCCAAATCTTGCAACAAATTAAGTCTGTTCAAGGAAAGGAGGGAGCTCAGTATGTTGACTAAGGAAAGCTAAACTTCTGAAGGAACCAGCTTGAAACCCAAGCTATGCCACTCTTCGGGGCAAGTTAGTTAACCTCCCTCAGCCTCAGTTTTCTCATCTACGGTGGGGCAATAACAGTGCCTATATTGGAAGATTGCCTCAGGAATAAACAGCATCTTGTACTGATGGCGAACCTTTTAGAGCTTTTAGTGATACAAACAGCCTGCTGTGGCACATATGCCATCGGTCTGTCCCCACTGCTATAGTATAGTCAAGTCTGCCTTCTCCATTTAGTGAGCAGTGCACTCAATGCTGGCTAGTAAAGGTCATTCAGAGGCAGAAGGAAACACTTAGGCAAAGGGGGACACTTTCAGGGGTTCAGCTTTTATGACTGGGTCCAAAGCTGGCCCAGTGGCACATGCCTTAGTCCCAGCTACTCGGGAGGCTGGAGCTGCAGGGCGGAAACTTTGAGGCCTATCTCAACATAGTGAGCTCATAGTGAGCAACATAGTGAGACCTCATTTCAAAAACAGAAAAGGACTAGGTCCAATTTCAAGATAACAGGATCACAGTATAAAAAAGAAGTGTCTCACAAGAGCAGAAAAACAGAGAAAACCCAGAAAGAACAGCTACTTTTATAGTATATACAAATTAGAACAAGTATTGGAATAAATGAGAAAATGTTGCAGCAAAATTTCATAAGTAAAGGAATGAGATTTAAAATATTTGTTTTCATCCCTTAGGCCTTTCAGGGACAAAGGACAGATTTTCTGCCTCTACCTCCCTCCCAGGTGCAATTCGCTGAGCCCCTGTGGACAAAGTGCTGGTATTGTGCCCTGCAAGCTTATTTTTATGGCCACTATAAACCTATAGTTTACAGAGAAGAAAAAATAGTTCCTCAAAATTTCTCTGCTCCATGATTTCCCTAAAAAATCTAGTGTCAAGACTTAATTATTATTTTAGAGAGAAAAAAATGGCCAATTTCTAGTAAGTCTGAAGCAATGAAAGTAAATTGCTGAAGCTTTGGGGCAAAGGTTGCTACTGGGAGAGCCTGAAGCATCTTACAGCAGTCTTTTCTGCATCTGGCCTGGCCGCAGTATGCTCTCAGAGCGTCCCAAAGCACCCCAAAGCCTTCCTCAATTTTTCTTCCCATCGTTTTCCCTTAGGAATTGCAGTTGGAGAAATGAGATCTGAGGCTGGGAACTGGGCAGAAAGGAGGCGGGGGCTGAGAGGAAAGGAGAAGTAAGTACATGCTGAGAGTTTCATCATTCTGATTATAGTGCTGTGAGAGGAAATATATGGGGCAATGAAAGTCTAAGAGTGTAAAAAGCACTGAATAACAAACAAAATGAGTAAACTGAAAAATACTCAACAGGGGGGTTTCTGAGGGACCAAAGCATCTGACTCAACCAAAGAGAACGAAAATCCCCTTCCACAGACACTTCCTAAGATGAATATTTTAAAAAGACATGTTCTCGGCTCCGTAATTTTGAAACACTTAGGCGTTTCTCTTGGTTGTGGATGCTGAATTGATTATGTGCATATTCTTTTGCACTGGGCTTCAAGTTCAATTTCACTTTAGTCTGGTAACTCCTTCAACAGATAGCGACACTAACGTCTTCAATTTACAAAGTCATTTTTACAGGCACTGTTTTATTCTTCTGTTAATAAATTCTTCAAAACTGAAAAAACGTTAAAAGACATCCCCTGTCCAAATAAAAGAAACAAGCAAGTGGAACATGCTGTATTCCATTCGGTAATGAGTAGACAACTTTTGTTGATACTTCTGGAAAATATTAAAAATTACAACAATGCAGAAGATTATTTTAGTCACAAGAGGAAAGAAGCAAACTAGGTAAACTCATAACTGACTTCTCGCTGTCCAGTGTCTAACTCATGGGAAAAGTCCCTAGAAGGCAAAGCGTCTGAGCACCTGTCTGCTTCTCCTGTTAGTGGGAACTCTGCATCTCAACCCGCTGGAGGGCAGCGGAGGGGCTTGCATCTTTTCCCAACCCCCGCACCATTTATCACTACTGTGTTTGATTTTTCTACAGTTTTTCTTCTTTCTCCCAAAACAGTGAAAATAGATCCAGAGAAATTATTTGAACCCATTACTCTTAGAAGGTCTAGAAAATAGCTAAAGCCATAAATCTCTGTGTAATCATGTAAACATGATTAGCACTTAGTTGCCAATTGTCTCACCTCATCTCACCGAGACAGCTCTGGATCAGCTCTGGGTTCCTTCATTGTTTGTGCTAAGGAAGACCATGAAGAATTTAAGAGCTTGGACTTTTGTTTGGTAAAAATAAAGTGTCTGTATTGACTGCTACTAACTCATCACAGCAGAAGGGGAGAAGAGTAAGGAACAACAAGCAAGAGGCTTTTACCTTTTATACCTTTTTTG
>PVJO010013342.1:0-52197 GCA_004026905.1 Hystrix cristata
GAGAGAGGGGGCAGGCAGCGGGGAGAGAGGGCAGGGTGGGGAGGGAGGTACACTCAGGGCTCGCCCCAAGAATGACTCTCCACTGCCAAGCAGGCTCCCCCTTAGGCCCACACAGCCTCACTGCTGAGGAATCCCTCAGTGAGTTCTGTGCCCCAGTCACCTTCTTCTGAGCCCAAGGGTTTTGCAGGATATTCTTGATCTAAACCATAACCCAAACCATGGCAGTCATTTCTGTTTTATGTTTTTTTAAGCCCTCTGTCTTACCCTAAGACACCTCAGGTAGCTTTTTTTTTTTCCTATAAAAACATCCTCCCCCTGCCCTCAGTGCCACCCCACCCCATTTTAATCTCTGTCACTCTCACTTCAGTGGACATGCTACCACACAAGTATCGGAACCTGGTCCCCGGCCACATGCAGCAGTCTGAGGTTGTTGTTACTGAAAGGGATGCCTGCTCATCAGGATGATTTGAAATTCATCACAATGAAAATGTCATTATTAATGTTAGATTTAAAGATAGTTTTTTATTTTTATTTTTATTTTATTTAGATTTTATTATAGAGTATCTGCTGAAACATTGCATACATTAAATACACAATAATTAGTGATGTGATAAAATCGGATTATACTAAATATTTTTGCCAGATATTCTTGGGACCAGGATCTGGTACCTCCTTTCAGACCTGGGGTTTCCAGAGGAATCTACTGTCTCTACTCAAGCCTGGAGTGGGTGGAACAAAGAATCTCCAACTCCATTCTGAAATGATGAGAAAGTCACAGAAATACTTGGCATGAAATTAAATAGAGCATTAAGGCAGGAGTTCTAGAAATGTAGTCTCGTTATCAGCCACTGTGTGACCATGAGTGAGTTTCTTAAATTCCTGAGCAACTCTTCCTCAGACGTCCGTGTGCCTGTGAATCGCCTGCTTACTGGGGCTTGTGTGCGGATCCTGCATAAGCAACTCCTAGCTGGTCCCGGGACTCTGCACTGCTAAACAGCCCCACCTGATGTTGGTTCATGGATGCGCTGATTAGACAGGCCCTAGATCTCCAGATGGGAATGGCAAGATGTAATTATCTTAGTAATTTAAAAAGCCTTTGTCACTGTCCATTTTCTATTGGCTGACTGGCTAGCTAGATGGATGGATGGATGGATGGAGGAGAAGGGCCAGAAAAGAAATTAGCAAAGTTCCTCCACTGAATTTGGAGATAAAAGAGGGAACGTGAGGTAAAAAACAAAGAAGACAGTGAAAATGAGAAAAACTTTTGCAAGTCAGTAACTAAGTGAAACAAGAGGATTGTTCTTGCTGTAGGATATAGTTTAGATGAGAGCAAGAAGGTTGAGGGATTGTGTGTAATCCTCCATGAGATAGTCGGGTGAATCCCCCATTGTTAGAATTGCTTACAGTCACTTCATTACATGATAGTACTTGTACCTTCTCCAGCAGATCTATGTTATGGAACCAAATCAATTTGATTGGTAGTAGTGACTTAAGTAAGGGTAATATAACTTGAATTGTTCCCTTAAGCAGCTTCTAGGAAAGAAATATTATCTTCATATACAGCTGTAAAGAAGATAAAAAGAAGAAATACCCTGATGTTGGGCTCCAAGTATTTGCAGAAGGATGAAGCTAAGGTTATTCCCCAGTGGACTGAGTTTTTGAGCTTGGGCTCCTTGGATAAGAGCATAGAATGAGGGTGTAGTCGGGGAGAGAACTTCTTGGACAAAGCAAAGAACAGCCTTCAGAGATGGAACAAAAATTTTCCTCAGTTTAAAGATCATAAAACCCAGGGTTGGAAAGGTAGATCAGATTGCTAAGAATCACAGCAAAAAAGAGATACAGCCATAATTCAAACCTACATTTTCTGTTGCCAAACCCCAAGGTCTTTTTGTCAGTCACTTCCCTGGATTAAAGTGGTCTGAGGAAATGAAGAGAAGGAGTCCAGTGGAAAGAAGCTGAGTAATAGTAATATGACAATAGCAAACACTCACAGAGCCACACGTTTTTGAGCACTTTCCACAAAATCATTCAGGTTCCTCAACACTCCTGCTTTACATGTCAAGAAATTTGAATAAAAGCAATCGGCTTTACCTGTGTTTTGAAAATTCAGGTACAAGAGGTGCGAATAGAGATGATGAGATATCTGTATCTTCTAAATGAGACAAAATGTCCCAGGAATGACAATCACAGAATTAAAACCAAGAGTCCTAGTTTCCCTGTACTGTCCGCCTATCTTGGGTCAAAATATATAATCTTTCTTTCCTCATTTCCCTCACTCTTAAACTAGGGAGAAAACAGAGGAGACTAAAAAACAAACTGTAATTAGGATCTTAATCTCTTCAATTCAAAACATAAATGTGAAAGCAACTGAAAGAACCTTTTTGAAATGAAAAGGAAACTATTTTTGGATTACAAAAATATGCTAATTAAAATTGATTGATATGTCATTTTATTAGTGACTCATCTTACCTTGTTACAGTTTCATTCATTTCTTGTTGACTGATGAGTTCACTGAGATAAAAGGATGGGTTTAGATTGGATTTTAATTTTCCATAGGGCTTCTTGTGTGATTATATTCCATTTTAGTCGTTAAGCAACCCCTAAAGTTTACTATATTATTTTTAATTTGAGAAACTAAAAAGACAAAAGAATTTGTAATCTGACTGAGCCATAGAGCCTTGTTTGTTGGTGCTTGATGGCTGTTTAAATTAATGGAATTTTCCTTCCCTTAATAATAAGCACATTATCATCAAAGAGACAGAATCATTCTTTGCCAAGTACGATCCCTGATAGATGGTAGGAAAATTTCTCAGAACTAAATATCTTCCTGGCCTTTTTATTCTTTTAATTTGAAAACAGGACTAGAGTTCAGTGTTGTCCTTTGTTCGACATGGAGGTGGGACTTGGGCTCCCTGGGCCCCCACCAGCTTTGCACTGGACACCCGCTCTGCTTTCTCCCCAGGAGTAGAGCAGTAAGCGGGATGTGTGGTGTCCTCGGGACCTTTCCTACCTCGGGGGCTTCAATTCTTCAGGAAAACATACCTTGGGAAGTCACAAAGTACAAAGGAAGGGTCCACCTCCAGGTTTCCATCCCTGCTAACAAGAAAGAGAAAACAGTATTCTTGGAAAGAACAGAGAGTCTAAAACTGGCTTACTAACTTCTTTTTAAAATTGTTTTCTTGATCAGTTTTGCTTGGGGAATTACCAGTTTGTGAATATTTACAAGGAGGTAAATTGTGGCTTAGTTAATTTATTCGTTTTTTATTTCACTGATCTTTATTCTTTGTTTTTTCTTGTTTCTGGGTATTGGAAGCCTCAGTTGGATGCCCGAGGGGCGCGGCAGAGTCCTCGCTCTCTGGGCAGGACAGGCCTGTGACACAGCCCGCGCTGCGCGGTGCCCAGCACTTCCCCGCTTAGATGCGGGCATGCAGAAGCTGCAGGCTCCCTTTGCCGCAGCCCAGCTTGCCTGGATCCCACATAGCCTGACACTTCAAGACAGCTCCGCTAGGGCTCTCTCCGTCCAGCCCACCTTCACTTCCGTGGTCCACCCCCTCACTTCTGTGATCCACCCCAAGCCCTTCCTTGTTCGCAACTCTGGGGCTCAAATATCACCCACATCAGTAGCCTGGAGTATCACCCACTCCAGTAGCCTGGAGTCTGGGCTTTGCCTCCTCTGGGGTTTGGGCTCTGCTTTGTGTGCCGCAGTATGGAAAGTTCCCTTAACCAGGAAGCTGAGACAGGCCTGTGGCCACTGAGGATCTGGTGACCACAGCTCCAGGACCACCGTCCTGTGCTGCCTGTTGTCCAGTGTCTCAAAGTTGTCTCCTCCTGTGTTTTGTCAAATTTCATGGGAATTTAAAAATGTGTTTGCATTTTTATTTCTTCTTTCAGTGGGAAGGCAGGTTCACAAACAACTAGGCTGTCTCGTCTAGAAGCAGAACAGCTGTGTTTCTAGGAACTGGGGGACTTGGGGTCTAGCTGTAGATCTGTCCCAGTGTATATTCTTGCACCTTCATTTGGTTGGTTGCCTATTTGGTATCAACATCTTCATTTAATGTATTCACAAGATCTTGGTGAAGACCAGTTTGGATAGTAGTTGTGGAAGTATTTTGCAACTTAAACACTTGCTATATAAAAATCATGTAACCTTAAACATGAATATTTTTCATTAAGCACAGATATTTAAAGAATTAGTCGGGCTGGGGATTTAGGTCAGTGATTAGAGTGCTTGCCTTGCAAGCACAAGGGCCTGAGTTCTATCCCCGGCACCACAGAAGAAAAAAAAAAAAAAAAGAATTAGTCAACGTACATGATAAAATAAATATTTTTGGCACCTCAGTAAAAGGAGGTGGGGCAGAGGAGTAATATTTATAATTCATGGCTTTGTGTCATGGTCTATGCTTATAGATTTATTTATTGGAACAACTCTATAATACATACATAAATTTTATTCCCATTTTACAGATAAGGAAACAGAGGTTAAAATGGATTAAAACAAATAATAGAGTCAGAGCCTTGTCTGTTAGTGCAAAAGCCTGTGCTTTGGACTTATCTCCCAGAAATTTCTTCCTCAAAGGTCTTCATGTGCACATACAGACCAGCTTTCCAAACCTGTGAGTGGTACCAACTGATACAAGAAATGCTGCATATTATGATGTCCTGTTTGTTTCTCAGCACTGGATCATCATTTTTGTTTTTGTTGATTATTTTGAACGTACTTGTTAGACATTTATTCTATAAATGGTTCTTAAGAGTGGAAAATCACTGATAATAATCACATCCCAGTATAGTCACTCAATCTTATACATATACATGGAAGATTTTGTGTGTGTTTGTGTATGTGTTTCTGGAGTGGGTTCTACATAAATCCTTTCCTTCTTTTGTACTCCAAAAGTGTGCCTTGAAATAGAACTGTTAAACACAGTGAACTTACTAATTTGAGATGTTAGCTTTTAAAAACTGTTCCTTGGCTTTTTAAAGTGTATCGCTGTTTTCTCTGGTGAATTCTATCATTATTTTCAATATTTATGTATTAATGTGACCTTTTTCTGATTAGATGACTTCCACTGAGTCTCAAATACTTGCAATATCATACTTTTCAAATTAAATTATATTCCAAAGCAGTGAGTGGATCGTATCACAAAAAGCAGCAGGGTGGTAGAGAGGCTGTAACATCTGCCGGCCCCTCGGGCCCCTTGTTTTTACAGCAGGGATCAGGGAGACTAAGGAAAAACTCAGGGCACAGATACTTTTTGAATTGTTGCCAGGCAAACATGATGTGAGGGGTGATCCCATGTAATTCACGTCGTTTAACATTCACAACAATCCAATAAAGAAGAAACTGATATCCCCTTGACAAAAATTGGCCCAGAGAAAAAGCCAGCTCACTCATAATTGAGCATGGAAGTGGAGACAGTGGTCAACTCCAGAGTTTTCAAATACACAATGGTCTGAGTCTCAAATTGCAAATAGAATTCACCATAGCAAAACCAACATCTTGAGATGAATGTCTTCCGATCATAGTCTGTGTTATGTTTACCAAGCCGTCTATTGTGTCCCTTCAAAGTCAATTCTATGTGGTATACATTACAACACTGGTGGTTCTTTATCTTGTAGACCTCAGATTCAAAAGCATTTATGGAGTAGTTGATTCCATGCTATACATAATGCAACCTGCTCCCGTGTTCATTATCTTACCCACTTCTCTGAGGGACTTGGTGTCCAGAGTGAAAGAGAAGATGTTTTGGAACCAAGCATCATACATCCATCTGGATTCTGCTGCCTGCAAGCTATAGCACTTTGCAAATTGCCTATCTAAGCGTGTAAGCCTTGGTTTCCTTATATAAAGTATGGTAAGGAGTATTTCAGAAACTTTACATGGAGAACTCTGTAAAATTGCTTCTAAAAATATTTGAAGAAGTGATGCAACAAGTGCCAAGCAAAGGGTCACGTTAGGCATTACCACCATTTAATAAATGAGAGATAAAGTTCATGGTGGTGAAAATCTCATGTCATTCTAACTCCAGCACTAGTGTTTAACCCAAAGTCTTAAAAGTCCCTGAAGAAGGCTGGGTCCTAGGTCGTCACAGCTGCTTTCAGAAGTGTAGTCCTTAACCTTTCCTGTTAATTGTGTGATCACATTACCCGGGGGATCTTTGTACGCTGCCTTGCTCCTCAATCTTTGCTTTGTTGGCTCAGTCCTCTCTACAGTCACCCACTATAGAGAGCCACATCTGGAATTTGGGCTTCTCTGTGGATTTTCTACTCATTTATTTAATGATAGCACTCGAGTGACTCCCCCACACCTATCTCTGGACCTAACACTTCTCAGTGCTTGAAGCTCTTCTTCCCGTTGAATTCTATTCATCAAGACTGGTCCTTATGAGACTCTGTCCTGAACTTTCTGAAAACAAGTGGCCATCATCTCATCCTGTCTCCAATAGAAAAACTATTTTTGGACTGCTTGTTTGCACAGCAGAAAAGACACTCTCAGGAAAACAATTTCTAAATGCCTAGTATCAGCATGAACATTTGTTCGACTGATCTGGAGGCGAAGGAAGAGCTGGTTCACTGACTCTTGTGACTTTAAGACCTTTGGAAGCGGGAACCAAGAACTAGTCACCAACTCAAATGAACGGCGGCCTTTGTGTTGTTTGCTTCTGGGAGACAAGTTGGAAAATAGTTGATGTTCCTCCCATTTTACTGCTGCACATGAAAAGGCTCTGACAGTAGCCCATTTGTGCTCCCTGTCTCTCCTGAGGTGAAATAAATTGGAGGGTGAAGAATGACAAAGAAGCTTAATGCTTTGCCACAAATTACGTAAAGTTTGAGCCAAGAATACACAGAGCTGCCCCGAATTAAAGTTGCTTTCCTGAGCCTGTTGGTAAGCAGGCATGTGCCAACAGCAGTCTAACAAGCACTAAACGGACCTTAACTCCCACTCCAGGGATGGGCGTGGGCCTCTGTGCGTTCTCTTGCATTCTGTAGCAGATCCCATGAAACCATCAGAGCTACCTACAAAACTAGTCTGGGAACTGAAGATGCTGCTGATTAGCTTCAGTAGAGATGATGTCATTTGTAATCAGAACTATGTCCGGTTTTAGAGAGCTGATATTTAGATGATAGATTCTTTTTCCCTGTAAAACCTCTTAGAACAAATGAAGAATGTTATTTGTTGAGACCCTCCTGTGTGGCACACACTCTCTTCTGGCCCTTTCACAGTCATTCATTTTTTTATTTTGCAGATATTATCTTCCTAGTTTTCAAATTAGGGGAACTCTGTCTTTGAGAAGTTCAATAACTGGCCTGAAGTCACATAAGAGTAGCCCTTCGTAACTGTCTTTTGATGAGCTGTGGACAATGCTCTAGAGATGGACAAGAAAGATTAAACATATTATTCTTTTCAACTGGGTGACTAGAGCAAATTTTTTTTTTTCTGGTGCCGGGGATCGAACTCAGGCCCTTGTGCTTGCAAGGCAAGCACTCTAATCACTGAGCTAAATCCCCAGCCCTAGAGCAAATTTTAAAACCTCTTGACAATACATCTTCAGCTAAGAAGTAGCAATAATAACTGGCTGTTGTAAGGATTAAATGGAATAATGCTATGGACGTGCTTAACACTTTCCTTGGCATACTCATCTCTTTGGTAAATATTAACAAGTGGGTTCATGGGGAGTAGTGTTGATGTTAATGCCAAAACAAGGATTGATTTTAGTTTGAGTCCCAAGTCTAAATCTTTCTTTATACCACCCAGTCCTGTAGAACAATCATACCTTTTTCCTGGGAATTCTTCTTTTCGCATATACTAGTTGTGAACTTAACAGTTGTCTCACCTTCATTCATCAGTGATCTGAAATGGGCCTAGAAAGATGATACATGGCATCTTATTCAATCTATTTAATTCCCAATAACCATGTTGCTTCTCTTACAAATTTTCCCCTTTCTTGGTAAGTAATTCTGTGATTGAACTGTGTTATGTTCCACAAATGTAGTCTATGGCATTCCGTCTAAGTGGGACAGCAAGACAGTAACTTTCAGTTAGAACTGAGGAAAGGAGGTTTGTTTCTGGATTATCTGCAGGCACAAAGCAAGGGTAAAAAGAAGCTTGTCAGCTCTAATCAGCAGAGACCACTTACTAACCCTGGGGCGATAAAAAGATGGATGGCCCTGGAACTACATGGTAGACTTCTATGAAAGAAATGACTGATTATCATGACAAAATAGGCATCTTTTTATTCACTCATTCTCTGCATTCTATTTCTCAGTATACTAATTTTGAACTTAGAAAAGTATGAAGCCAAAGAATTTGAGGACTTGCTGACAAAAAAGAGGGTATGTTTTCCAGTCAAAAATCTTCGATTTGAACTCTGGGTCTGGCGATTAGTAGCAGTATCACTTTATATAAATCATTTCACCATCCAAATTTCCATTTTCTATAAAAAGTAGTAATATCATAATAACGAAAGTGTAGAAAACAACTCTTGATCTTGTTTCTGTTCTACCTCTCAGAGTTGCTTGGAATACTCCATGATGATCATATGCACGTGAAGAAGTTTCATGTGGACTTAGTCGATCAGGAAATATTTGAATACCGTGTGCTGGGTAGAGTTAAACTCTAAAATAGTGAACCAGGATAATTGCTACTTCTTTGTTCTTGTTTGTGGCTGTCATGTTAGCCATCCACAGTCTGCTACTGACTGTGGAATGATAGTTCAGTACTTGTCCTGGAACCTGAATCCCTATTTCCAGCTTATCTTCACTCGTCATCCACATCCCACTTGCTATCCCTTGAACATGCCAAACTCGATCATGTCTCTGCACTGGCACCCATGCCATTGTTTCTCCCTAAATGCTTCCCCTTTTCTTTACCAACCGTCTAAACCATGCTCATGTCTCAGATATGTGTATTGAGATTGAAAGCCAGGTGAATTTATCCCCCAATTCATCTTCTTTTTACAGTATATGGCACTTCATCTCAGGATTTCTCCATGCAGATCACCCTGGTTCTTGTTGAAATGCAGATTCCAGGAGTCTGTGTTCCTACTGCGCTCCCAGGCAGGACTGGTGCTGCAATCTCTGGTCCACACTTTAAGCAGAATGGTCCTGGAATACTAATTCTGGGCCTAAACTTCATTGCCAATAACGTACAATTTTGTCTTCAATTAAAATTCACTGGCCAACTCCTTTGTGCTACTATGCATGAAAAATGTCTGCTGGTTTTAACTGGGTATGAGACACAAGAACGGAGACAAGTCACTCGTCCTCCTTGAGCCCAGTTTTCTTGTCCATTTGTTGCTTCCCAACCAGTACTCTGGGAATAGCTCCAGGAAACGTCAGCTTTAACTGTGCTGTGCAGCACTGTTTTAAAATAATTCTTTCCCTCCCATTGGTTTTACCTTTACTTTTCTTTTCTAAGCCTTTTAGTTTCTAAGCCTTTTAGAATGTTCTTTCTGTGGGGTATCGTTGGTGATCAAAAAACAGCTTCAGAAGCAATTGCTGGTTTTTTGGTGGTCAGAATGTCTGCTACATTCAAGTTAAATATTCCAGAATCAAGACCTCAAGGGATGAGATATCCCTGACAGCACTGATTATTGCTGTCTCGCCCCAAAGCGCCATGCTTCTGGTACATCACCTTCTGTCTGTGTTCCTCTATCCCCGTGACATATTAACAGCGGCCTAAGATTTGAAGTCAGACGCTTGTTTGAATGTAGGCACTGTTGATTCTATGTGGCTGAGCTTTCCGAGACAAAACCTTTTCATATGATAATCTATAAAGTGAAGTGAAGAATGAGAAAAAGAGTCAAAAGAAGTCGGGAAAAAGGAGAGAAGAAGAGAAGGGGAAGGAGAACACTGTCTTCGTAAATTTTGGGAAATGGGACAAATGCAATCAAATATAGTGGCTGGCTGAGAGACTGGGCTTAATAAATGTTAGCTTTTTCCCTCTCTGTCCTTGATCATGTCTATTTTTTTCTCTTTCTTTCCAAAGTTAATCTTCATTGGGTTTTATTTATATATATATAGAAATACATATTTATACATACATATATATTTATACTTATTTATACATATATCTATGCAGATGCATGTACATATGTACAGAATCAACCAAAAAATGTACACATGCCTAAAGAAAAGAAAAATAGTATGATGTTTTTTGAAAGATGGTGTTACCCTCATATGGGGACCCCTAGAGGATTGTTACGGTTTGTGTCTAGATGTCCCCCCAAAGCCTCATGTGGTAAGAGATAGCTGGATCTAGAGTGTGTGGTTACTAAATTAATCCACTGATCGGTTTGGTGTGGTTCTGCTGGGATCAAGGATGTGAAACTAAAATTAAGGGTGGGAGTGCTACCCGCCCTAAGGGCAGGTAGCCTAGATAGAAGATACAGGAAGAAGCTAATTAGCTGCTTGTTTGCATTGCTTATTTGCATACATTCCTTACATTCCTGACTTCACTTTGCTGCGGGTCAGCTGCCGGTCTGCCATGCTGGTCTGCCATGCTGGTCCGCCCTGCCTCTGCCATGCCGCCCTGCCTCGGACCCAGCGGACTATAGACTGAAACCTCTGCAGACTGTGAGCTAATAAACCTTTCTTCCCCTAACCTTGGGTGTCAGGTATTCTGTCCCAACAACAAGAGAAAAGTAACTAAAACAAGGATGTTGCATATCACAGAAAACCCACCATACTGCTGGCCCTTGAGATGAAATTGAAAATACATGTGCAGCAATCTCAGTGGCCAAAGTTACCCCAGCAGCACTTTGCCATACTAATAAATGTTTGCAAGCTAATGGCCACTGCTTTGAGCACCTCTTGTAATTGCAGAGGCCAAAGGTAACTTGTATTAATTTCATGGCATTTCAATAAATTCAGTATAAAAATCTTTATACAAATGTTTCTTTTCTTGAAGTATATATATTTTTGATGGACTCTGTATATAATATATATTATATATTTTAGTGGACTCTGTATATCCACATATATATATTCATATATCTATATATAGCTAGGTATGTATATAGATTTGTGGATTTATACATATGAATAAAGTGATAAAATAATGAACCACCAATATAAGGATAATACTTTACATATTTATTTTGGTATTTTACATCTAGATCTTCAAATCTCTGAAACTTTTTTAAATGTTAGCCTCCTATAATATGTGTGTTATTTGTATGGATTAATTTGCTTTTATCTATGGTTCTTGTGTTTCTGTGGTTTATCAGTATGTCTGGTAGTTTCCTATGGGGAGGGACTACTTTTGATTTCTGATCAATGGTGTCAAACACCGTGCTGAGCATACAAAATTCCCTCAGTAAAATGCTTATTAAGCAAAGAAATGGAAGAATGTGGAACGGAAAGAAAGAAGGAAGGAAAGAAGGAAGGAAGGACTGAAGGAAGTAAGGAAAGAAGGAAGGAAGGAAGGAAGGAAGGAAGGAAGGAAGGAAGGAAGGAAGGAAGGAAAGGAAGGAAAAGAGCATGTGAAAATGCTTTGACTTTTCTAGACTGAAAATGACTTATGTGGCACCATATGCCTGGCACATAATAGGTATTCAGTATACACTCATCCAAGAAATTAATTACCAGTTTGAGTCTTGGATAGTTTTCCAAATGCCAAACAGATAATAGGAAACATTTTCTTTGGGGGTTTAAAATGAGAAACACAAAAAGTAACTAGAGAAAGTGGAAAAAGAGAAACTATCTTTCTTCTGGGCCATGATGTCAAGCTGTCCTGTTAGTGTCTGCCCTGCCAAGGCAGGATCATGGTTGCCAGGGCAACAGTAGCACCAAGCCTCTACGTTCACATAGTTTCCATTGATAATTGCTAATGTGAACAAGTGCTGGCTTGCACTTTACACCTGCCTGGCTTGTATGTCTACCTTAATTGGATGTGCCAAGACTGAGGAAAAAGTAATCTGCCCTTCCAAGACACCTGACAGGGAGATGAAGTGTTGTTTGGCCCTTTATTGTTACAGTTTTGCTGACAAAATTACTATGAACTGTCTTCGTTGGATGCATAGCCTGCCTTTGTTGACAGATCCCCAACATTTTTCTTCTTGGGGTGTATATTAAGTCAGGGGAAACTGATGAAATGTTTGGAGGAGTTTGGTGGAAATTCACTTGTCTTTATTTTCAGCTGTATTGAGAAGAATTATGGTGCTTGTGAGGGACTTGCAGACTTGAGGAATTAGGAAGAGGCAAAAGGGTACTGATCATCCTTGCACTATGCACTATGTGGCAGATCCAATACATATGTGCAAGATACATGCACATGATGCATGTGATCACCTTCTATGTGCAAGATGCATTGTGTTGGCCTTTCTGTGATTGTAGTCTTAACCTTCCCAAACCCTCCCAGACAGATGTTACTATCTCTAGGTTGCAGATGTGAAAACTGGCTCCAACTGTAGATTACTTTGTTTTGATTCTCAGGGCAAATTAAGACATGTTGGTAGCATTTGAACTAAGGTCTTCTTGACAATAAAATTTGTTTCCTTATCTATTTCTAGCTCCTTATGGAGATTTAGAAAAACTACTTCCTTTCCAACTGTATCTTCCTTTCTTTATTCTCATATTTTTTCTTCGTTTGCTGTTAGAAGGCTTCCCAAAGCAATCTACTCCCTCCTGCACCAGCTCTGCTAGTATTTCAACACACGTGCTACAGTTTAGAAAACATTTACTAAGAGCCCACTGGGGTGCCAATTACAGTGTTAAGTGCTAAAGAGACAAATGAGTAACTTAGTTGCTGTGCTAAAAGAGTTTATGTCTAGACTCTAGACTGCAGAAGGTGAGACTAGAGAAACCAATCATTCAGTTAGGTGCAGCCAGTTAGAAAGAATGCACATGCGCTGTTGAGCACAGAAGAAGAAGACTCAGCAAGGACTTTGCGGGAATGTGGAAGGGCAGGTGCCGATGCCAGTCACTGCGGACCAGCACTGACAAAGGGCGGGGGAGTGAAGCAGCCTGGCACAGGCAGAACTGCAGACCATCTGGTATTACAGAAAGGAGGTGACATTGGAGACACAGCAGAAGGGAGCTTGTAACACTTGACGATGAGTGTGGATAAGCACCCAAAGGTGGGATCGGGAGATCTTCTCCTGTGCAGGAGGTGAATCCCCAGCTGCACGCTAGGGAGAGACAACATTTCCTGTACAGGGCCAGAGAGTACGTGTTTCAGGGTTTGTAGACCACAGACAGCTCTACCATGGCTTCTTTTTCTTCTTCTTTTAAATTTTCTGTAGCTTTCAATAATATAGAAATCACTGTTTATCAGTAGGTGTACAAAAATACGCTACAGTCCATACTCAGCTACAGGCCGTGGTTTGCTGAATCTTGCTTTACGGTATGATCTTGGGTATATCACAGTCCTGAGCATCGATCTTCGATTTGCCTATTTTTTTCTTAAAATTGTTTAGTTAGGATCACTATACATTACTTACCTCATTTAATTTGTATGGCAACCTATTTGTAAGTTAAACAGGGCTAATGAAGTTTTAAAAAGTGAGTAAACTGAGTAGAATGTTAAGAACATTTTATACTTCTCAGATCATTTTTCCAGTTGCCACTGGAGATCTTTTAATTGTTTTTTGTTTGTTTGTTTGTTTGTTTGTCTTTTGGTACTGGGGATCGAACGCGGGTCCTTGTGCTCGCAAGGCAGGCACTCTAACCACTGGGCTAAATCCCCAGCCCCTTAATTGTTTTAAAGGTAAAATGATTAGCCTTTCATTGGGGGGCATAATGTACCTGAAATACTCAAATTCTGTAGTGCATAAGAGTTACTAAAGAGGGTTATGGACTCCAAATCATGGATAGTGTAATTTCTATATGATGTAAGGATTTTCAAAGTTAGTTTAAACTATGTGCATTTTTACCTATGGGCTGACTTTTGAAGGAAATATTATCCCTGGTAAGGTGTGCATGGTGCAGTGAGACAAAGAGTTCTCGGGCCTAGTCACTGAATTTCTAAAACGGCAGCACTGTCTACACTACTCCAGGTTGTTTTGTTGTTGTTGTTCATCTCTTTTAGAAGCTGGGCCACACGTGAAGAGGGTGACAGACAAAACACTCCAGCATGTTTGCACCGGTATTGTGACCAAATCATTCCTCCCATTCTGCACAAGCAAAATTTTATTATTTGTATTGCTGTTGTTTATTTCTAATCCAGAGGCAAAATTTTATGCTTCTGTTTCGTTTCATTATCTTCATTTTAACACTCTGATCAAGCTGTTCAGGTCATGGTTTTATCCTCTACCACATTGTCCGCTCTTCCAAAGTTCTTAGATATTAGTGCTAAAAGTCCTCAGAGGTCTTCTGCTCACTAAGGTTCGGGTCGGTGCCGCAGGGCCCCGCCATTTAGCCACCACCTTCCATCCGTGCACTTCTGGTGACTTGGGAATCAACAGTCCCAACTCTAATTGATGAAAAAAAATGGGTGAACGAAAGGAGCAAACACATGTTCACAAACTACCAGCCATCAATACACGATCTCATTCCCAAATAACTAAAGTTTGTAAATTAACTTTAAAACAGGAAAAATGAAGATTGACAAATGTTAATATAGCTGTTTCTCTACCTGGTGAGAAGTGAAATTAAAATTCATTGCAACTGTGACTTTTTATGTCCAGTGCTATTTCCCTGATTCCAGAGGTGCCTCGTTATAACTAAGGACCTTTCTCAATGTTGAACCAAATATCTTTCCTTGTGTGCTGTGTTCATGATGCCCTCTGGAACCGCACAAAATACAGTGATTCCCGCTCCCCTGGGTATCATGTACAGGATCAGATTTTCACACCCAAAAATCTTGGGTTTGAATCCCTGTTCTTGTACTTACGCTGTATAGGTTGTCAAGTCATAGCAATTCTCTGACACTTATTTTCCTCCGGTGTAAAATTAGCAACATAAACAAAAAATAACGGGGCTTTTGCTTGGTGGAGGAACACTTGCCTAACGTGCACAAGGCCATTGATTTGATTTCTGGCACAATTTAAAAAAAAAAAAAAAAGAAAAGAATTGTTACAACAGGACATGCCTCCTGGTTGGTATTCCTGGGAGAATAAATGAGGTGATGCTGATGTCGGTAGAGAGTAAGTATTAACTCTTTTGTGAGTGTCATGTCACTCTTCGGTATCGTCTTCTCCTGGAGACTGATGTATTCAGGCACCGCTCTGTGCAAGGCCCACGTGCTAACCGACTACACTGCTGGAGCATGCTCAGCACCCTGTGAATGGTGGACAGTCTCCCTCTTGTCTACGCACCCTCCTCTGATCAGACCCTAATTTGTCTGCGTCTTACAAGCATTATTTATTGTGTAAAATGTAACTTTTTTTTCTTTGAAACAACTGTATGAGGTGTGATTGGAAGCTATGGTGAATGTTTGACTATAAATTATTAATTGAAAGGCACATCGCCATTGATCCCTTTCAAAACCCCCTCAAAATGCTCCCCCTTGTTTTGGACTCGCTTATCCCATCATTCTTAGCACTTTCTTAGCACTCTTCCAAAACGGTTTCAGAAAGCACAACAGTTGTGCTGTTGTGCCTGCCTTCATATCCAGAACTTGACTTTCAGGAAGAGCCGGAAGTCGTAACGCCTATGCAGTAGACAAGGACTCCTAGGAATGTCTTTGTGGGCCTGCCCTGCCATCGCACGGCCCTCAGCAGCAGCATGCACCACGGTTGTGATCACACTTTTGGTGTCTCAGACACTCATGAACGAGGATTTTCAGAGTTGCTTCAGTGGCAAGAATGGTGGAATGAGTGTGTTGGAAGTGATGGGCAGTATTTTGTAGGGAATTAAGAGCAATCTGTCTTTTACTATAATATTTTTTAAAAATATTAAATTTGTAAAAAACTATATTCACCTTGTATTTTGATCACATGTTTTATACTAACAGCTCACACTTTTATGTTTTCTAAGGTCAGGGACAGTTTGAGCTCATCGTGTGCTGTCCCTCAGTTCACCCTTAGAATGTCCTGTTGAGGTAGATGCTGTCAGCACCATCTCCACCTCAGGTGAATTTCCAAAGGCGTCTGTAATGTCTCCGAGCCACACGGAGAGGCGATAGAGGAGGGATCAGAAGGTGGACAGGACGCCCCGGTCCCAGTGCACTTGACCCTTTGCTGCTCCTCACAGAGCCGCCGAGGCGATGGCAGTAAGGGCTGTCTCATCCCGCATTCTGAGCACTGCTCTGCGTTATTCCTCTTGCTATTATTTTTGAGAATTCACAAATCCCCAACAGTCTGCGTTGTCAGGACGTGACCTGTCTCTCCCAGGAATACCAAATTAACTGCCATTAATATGAACAAATCATCTTCTCTATGTCTGTTTCTCCATCTACAAAATGGATGGAGGAAACATATTCAATAGGCTGTTAAGAAACTAAATGTGGTGATTCACCTGGTGTCCTAATTAGCATCTGCAACATCTGAAATGAAATGTTTCCGTCCCCTTCCCTCCCTGCCTAGAGAATTTTCACTGAAAGAGAGTGAGTAGGAGGGTCCTTAAATTTTTCCTTTGCTCAGCCATCACTTACTAGCTGCCTACTGAGTATAGATAGTTTCTGTGTTGAAGGAATTTCACACGCACACACACGCACACACACACACACACACACACACACACACACACACACACACACAGAGTAACATTTTATAAAGAGTAAAAGGAAATGGAGATGATGTGGTGGGAACCCAGGAGGCCACGCATGGTTTCTCAGAATGAGAAGAATTTGATGGGTGCTGAAGAATGAGTGGGCGTTATCTAGACAGCAGAGGGAGGATGAAGGCCTTCTAAACAATCAACCAGGAAATGTAATATAAAAAGCGTGAATAATACAAACATTGGCTTGTTCATTCATCTTATTAGCCTGCCACTCCTAGGAAATTGTATTTTTCATAGCTTCCGTTTTTTCTGCTAGTTTTCTATGATATCTTAACAATGTAATGAAAACAAATGAAGTTAAAACAAATACATCTGTAAAAATCACCCTAATGCAGTCCACCTTTTTTATTGTTTTCTAATCTTTATTAATGATATCCTATCAAACTTGATATTTTATTATGCATTCACTATTGTTAGACATTGAATCAGTTTCTATTTTTTGGTTTTTATTCATCTCCTTTCAGTGACTATTAGTTTTGTATTTTGGTCAAGCGTTGAAAGTTTTAACTTTAAACACATTCCAAGGATAACTATCTTGTGAGACACATTATAAAACTGGCAAGTACATAAATTTCAAATAAAAGACATGGACTCAAATCCTGGTGTTGCAAATATTGTCTTTGTCACAGTACAGGATTTAATTAAACTTTTTCTTTGATTTGATTTTGAATTGTTTTCCATTTCAGTGAAGATTAATAGTGTATTTATTGTCATGAGACTTAAATTAAAAAACTGTACATCAGAATATTAGCCCAATGCCAAGCTACTAAAGGTAGCAGCTGTTATTAATACCTGTCTACTTTTAAATACAATATGTGATTGATTGTATTTTCAGGCAGGATCAAAAATGATTCTGTCCTTTACTTTCGCCATATTAACTTCAGTAAGATTCTCATAGAATTACTACGTGTCCAGTTCAATCCATCCATTCTCTTGTTTTGATTTGCTAAATGCCTGCTTTGTTCCGAACACTGTCTTAGGCACCTGAGAAACTTAGGGTCTGGAGGGGGAAACAGACAAGTAAGCATAGTATGACAATGAGATACAACTGCCGTCCACTGTCCAGGGCTGCACAAGGCTCTAAAGACGCAGAACCCAAACATCTCACTGGAGCCCATTGGACCCTTGGTGATCTGGTCTTGTCCATTCTTCCAGGCTTTTAGACTAACTCCCATCCCAGCTCGTCTCCTTTCTCCTTCTCCCTTGGCTACCTTGCCCACCCCACTTGCCCACCCCCCTTCTCTGGTCCCCACACTCCTGTTTTGGCTCTGCTACTTGTTTCTCTGTCTGCTAAGGGCTCTCCCTCATTGCTTCCACGTGGCAGCCTTCTCTTCCTTCATCTTGGCTTAACTGTCATTTCCTCAGAGAGCCTCAATGCCATTCAGTTGTCTGCTGGCCTCGGTTTTCTGTCCGAGAGCCCTCTTCATTGTCTTCCCAGGATATATCGAGTGTGCTCAGATCAGCTACTTTAAGCTGGAAGCCTCATGCAAATGGAGGCCATGCCTGTGTCCATTGCTGCCCCCCAGCGGAGCAGTGAAACAGAGAAAGGCCTGCACAGGACGTGCGCTGACCAGGGTAAAGTCCGGGAAGATGATGGTTTCTGGGGTGGGTCTCCGTAATGAGTCAGAGTTCACCGTGGGGCCAAGGAGAAATTAGTATCATAATTTGGACAGAAAGGCAAGTTGTGAGACATTCATTTTAGGTTCGAATCCCAGCCCTGTTCCTTACCAGCTGTGTGTACCTGAGATGAAATCATGTCAGTTTTATGGCCTAAGTCGTCTTCATTTGTGGAATGGAGATGATGGTACCTAATCGTGTGGACCTTAGATACCCAAAGCATCCACATGAAGAAAAATGAACAGTGTATGGCTTGTATGTTCAGATGTAATGAGAAGAGTGGTAAACAGAACACCCAGAGACCAGGTCAGCACACGGCTCTTCACGCGTGAGCATGAAAGAGAGTGGTCTGACCCAAAGCACTGGGCTGTTGGGAGAGAAACTGAATTGCTGCAAAGTCTTTGGCTGTGCAGAGTTCCTTCAGCAAGTTTTTGAAGGTCAAATATTTGCAGTTTCTTTTTTCACAATATCCAGAGGATGTAAAAGCAGAGGGTACTTCTTATTTCAGGTGCTTGCCTTCATGCTGTGCAGATAGTACCTCATTTAATCCTAATAACTCTTCGAACTGTTAACTATTTGACTTCCAAGGAGGAAGCTGAGGCAGGGAGATGATGAGAAACTCACTGAGCATAGAGCTGGTAAGTGGCAGAGCTAACATGTCAAGCTAAGCAGTGTGGCATTTACAGCCCATGTTGGTAATTGCCTGTGTGTAGCAGAAAGCTTTGTGTAGTACACATGTTACAAGCGTCGATTCAAATCCCCAAGCCACTGCTTACTATTTGTGTGGCCTTAACAAGATTGTAAATCCTTCTGAGTCTCTATTTCATCATTTTAAAGGATAGAAAAACAATGATGTCTCCTTTAAAGAGCACTGTGACATTTAATGAAGCCAGCACGTGTGGGATGCAAACCTTGTGGTTGATGTGACCACTCACACTAGTCCTAAAATCCACCAGCTGATCTTGATTTTGTTGGGATTTTTACCAGTTTTGATGGCTTTTAATTGAGAAATATGCATCTGTGACAGGTAATCAATACACTCATTTGGCAGCCAGGTTCCAGATGAAATAAAGCTAAACGATGATGCAATTAGAATATACAAACAAATCCCCACAGAAACCAAATAGACCTGACTGCCTTCTCTCCTCTAATCATGTGGCCGTGTTTGGAATGTGTCAGCAAGGCATTTTCCTCCATCAGTCTGGACCTGACTAAATAAACAGGGCGTCTTCCCCTCCCTCCCTCCCTCACTGTTTGCTTTTCCCAAGTTACCCTTGAGGCTCACTCTCCTTCCGTGGGAGGGAAGGACAGTGCCTGGCCTGACTCCCAAAGTGTGAGGATCCTCCACACCTCGCTGACAGACTCCAGCTCTTGGAATTCACCTTGTAATTTTTTGGATTATGGTGATACGGGATGTCAATAGCTGGTAATTTTACTGGGGAAATGGTTCAGGAGATTTGTTTTTTTTTTTTTTCTTTTTTGGTGCCGGGGATCGAACTCAGGCGGTTCAGGAGATTTTAAAAGATCCTGGGAAGTATTCCTAGGAAAAAGACTTCTCTTTTCCTTTGCTGAAGTCTGTGAGGCACTAATTGACCAGGTTGATTTTGTGGCTATCATCACATATGCAAATTTTCTTCAAACTCATCTTCCAGTATTCATGACTATGGCTTATGAAACATCATAATGCCATTGCCAGTGAGCACTGATAAACCAGGAGATCGGACAAAGTTTTTTTGTTTTTGTTTTTTTGTTTGTTTTTAGCGCAAATCTTAGGTTCCTTATTTGGGAGCTCTGTAGTTTGGGTAAGTTCTATGAGTCCTAGTGCCTCAATTTCCTCATCTATCAAAAGAGGATCTTACTGTACTTCACATGTGTTTTGCCAGGAGGGGTATAATATTTGCAAAGTTCTGACTTTACTGCCTTGTGCATGATATGCTCACAACACATACTAGTTATAATTATTATCAATGTCAGTTTTGAGTCAGAAACAAAAATGTTTTGGCTCAATCAACTCTCTGTATGGCATTTTCTGGCAGGCTTGGGATAGTACAAAGAATAGAGGTTTAAGAGCCACATACGCTGAGAGCCAAGTTTCACTTTATGATGCTGTGTAACCCTGACTAGCTTACCCTCTCCAGTTTCTTCATTTGTAAGCCCTTCAAATAATGGACATAAATATAAATGTCTCCTCACAGAAATTTTAGCCTTAACTGAAGCAAGCAAACTTGCTATCAGATACCACAAGTGTTTTGTGTCCACAGAGGTCTCAGCATGAGCATGATCTAAACCTGCTTCCAAAGCAGCCTGTCGCAGAGTCAATAAACTGAAAAGGGCCTCTCAGTGTCATTCATCTTATACATTCATGGCACAGAGGCAAAAATCTCAAAATACAAAGAAATTAAGTGATTTGTCTGAAATGACACAGCTAGTAAAAAGCTGAGCCAAAGAGGAGAACCCGGTTTTCCTGCAGTGGCAAATATTCTGCCATCCCCTGGTGTTGCAAAGCAGAAGGACAAAACAAGTAAAGCTACTCACTTTATTGAGAGTTGTGCCGCATCCCTATAATTCCAACTCTTGGGAGGCCCAGGAAGGGTGGTCACAGTGAGTCCCAGGCCAGCCGGGGCTGCATAGGGAGATCCTGTCTTAAGAAAACCTTGAGAGATAGCTATCTAGATAGATATATAGGTAGACTGATTAATAGATACCGAAGGAAAGGTAGAGAGGAAAGGAAGGAAGGTGGGAGGAAAGGGGAAGGAAAAACTCGAATGCAATGTGCAGCACCCATTGGAGCCAACGGGAGTCCTGTGGTGGAGAGGACTGTGAAGCCAGCACCTGATGTGATGGAGAGAACAGGGCCAGAAATGAGACAGCACAGACTCAAATCCCAGCCTCCCACCGGGGGCCATGCAAAATGATGAAAGGTGCTTGATGTCTTCGTCCTCAGTTTCCTGAAGTCACCTTTCTTTAATGGTCACTGTATACTGAGGACAAAAGAAATTATTGGTATACAAGTATTAGGACATAGGAAATGATTAGTGCATAGGCCTTGTATGTAGGATGCATTCAGTACATCTAGTCATTATTAAATGTGTCTTTGACTATCTCATTTTTCACATCTTTAAAGTAGTTGTGTTGAAGTCATTGATATGTTTTTGCAGTCGACCTTAACACTGATGAGATGTTGGAAATAATTTCAAGACAAACAAAGACCTAGGGGCTGGGGTGGGAAACTGGAGGAAAACAACGATCATGCGTAGGATGTGCCTGCTAGGTGTAGAATGTTGTGCGAACAGGGCTGCACATCTACGTAATCCTTGGCGTTGCTCCCATGTTACAGACGAGGAACGGGAAACTTGAAGGATTAAGTAATTTCTGTCAAAAAGACTGTTCTCTCTTGCCTCCTATAGTCTCTGTCCAGCAGTGATGCACAGAATACAAATCTATTTCCAAAAGAGCCAGGAATCGATATACCCAGAAATCTTTTGAAGAAATACAGGAGAAAATTGTCTATTATTGGTTTTCTTGGTTTTTGGCCAACTTTTAAGGAACATTCTTCATGTTCCAATTCCCTGTTCCGTGACCCCACTGATGTTAGACAAGGTCTCACCATGTTACAGGCCAGCTTGGAACTCACTAGTGACCTGGGCTGGCCTCAAACTCACACTCTTCCTGAGTACTGGGACAGCAGGTGTGTGCCACCACGGCCCACTCCTGCTCTCCTTTAACAGATTACACATCACCAGGTTTAAAAGCAGGCGATGTGGGAGTTTACGTGTCTTTCTGTCTTTCTTATTCCCAGGAAATATAGCAGTGCTGCTCAGAAGACACCGTGAATAATATTGCTCTTGGACGTTAACCGACATGTCTAATTAAGGTAAAATATATTTTTATAATTAAATTTTCTTGTGTTTTTTTCTACACTCAGGTGACTTGGGCTAACATTTCGGAGGAGGTGATGAGAGGGGAAAAACGATGCTGAGTTACTGCCCTTTTTCCTTTGGCCTTGAGTTAAGTCCTGTGGATTAGAAAGCGGTATTCTTGACAGAGCTCTGATAGTAGGCTCCATTGAAGTTGGCAGAGGTGACTGGCATTTAATGTGCCATTCTCTTTGGCTTGGGTGGATTAACTTTCTTCTTTATAAAGCACTTTCTTGATCTAAGGTAGAAAATAGTGCTGTTTATCTACTTTTTTTTGAAGTATTGCTCTATAAAATCAAGTAATATCAGAATTTTTCTTTCATGGGAAAAAATAAGTTAATGGATGAAATTTTCCCATTTTAAAATATACTTCATCTGGTTTTCTCCTGAGAATTTGGGACTGGCTCTGTCTGGACCCTCTGTGTGCACCTGCCTGTGACAAAATTAACGATAATGCATCCAGTGAAGGCAACAGAAGACTGCAAAATAGCTGACCGTGCTGAGGTCGTGATGTGGTTTTATATAGATGTGAATGCGTGCTCTGGTTTTCTGTTACATGTTTGCACAGCAATCTGGTCATATTTTGTGCTCATAAAAATCTCACCTACTTCAGATATTGGGATGAACTCTGCGCAACATGATGGTGTTCTGTGACTTCCAGGTGTTACTCCACCTGGAGGGCCTGCAAAAACACTCTTCAGGGTCATAGTTTCTGTATGTGATTGCAACACATCAATATAATATTTGTTACTTTGGATTCTACCTCCCATAAGGACTTTCTAAAGCTCTCCATTGTGAGTTCTCACATACGAAAAGGCACACCACCCTAGTACCAGGCACAGAAGAGGCTTACAATGTGATGACCTATAGCTAGCCTGAGACTGAAGAGATGTATGATATTCTCCAGTCAATGTAAGTCTGATGAATTTTTCATGATGCTTTCAAAGCTATTTTCCCTTCTAGGGAAAATGTCCCCAGCAAAATGGCAAATGGATGACTCGGTGCTACTCTTACAAATCCAAGAAGGCCAAAACACTTCATGAACAGCAGACTAGGTCTAGAAAAGGAATGAAAGAGTTGGTCAGAAATACTTACCGGGAACCTGATGTGTGCTTTAAGAATACACACATCCTCCTTCAGGAGATACACACGTCCTCCTTCGGGAGATACATTCATCCTCCTTTGGAGGAAAGCCTCAAGGCTGGTCTTTTGAATCAGAAGAACTATTTTATGACTTAGGTCAAGATGATAATTAGGTTGAGAAGCCTAAATATTAATGGAGTTCTCTTTAGAAAGTAAAAATTGAGTCTGAATCCAGGAATCCAGTTTGATTAGCAGGCTAAAGCCAAAAATCAGATTTTTGGAAAGATACTTTATTTGGATTACAAAACCATGGAGCCCCAAGTGAAAGTGCCTGAGAGTTACCCACATGTCAAGCAACTCAGAGAACAAATTCAAACCCTGAATTTGAAGGACAAAAGCAGAACTTCCCTTAAGAAGGCAGAAAGATGAGATAGCGACAGTGATCAGAAATTAAATATTATCATTTACGGGACACTTACCCTGTGGCAGATACTGTTCAGCACTTACACATATAAATTCATTTAAGTTGGATTTGTACTAATATCACCCCATCTTTCAGAAGAGAAAACTCTTGCACAGAGAGCTCAAGTAACTTTCTCAAATTTGTGTAGTTAGGAAGCTACAGAACTGGTATTTGAACTCCAGAATCTACTTCCAAAATGGCCACAGTATATTATCTCTACAATTACAGAAACTGTTTTGCGCATGCTTTGAGCAAATGAGGATAGTCGAAAATAACTTACCCAAGTAAAATCAGCTCTTTAGCTAGCCTCTCTGGTTCACCATTTGATCGGCGTGTGTCAAGCATGCCGAACAAGGTAGCGCGGTGGGGCAGAGATCCACGGACAGGAATTTGCTAGCGATGACCTGTTGCATATATGGGGCTTTTCACAGTTCTGAGTGAGTGAGGTCGCTCTCTCTATGAAGATCACTTTCTTTGCATTTTCTGCTACTATCGTCTAAATCAGTGGTAGCAGACACACTCAAGAGGAGCACCAACATGGTACAGACAGGAGCTGAGCTGCATCTGTTTCCTGATGACTAATGTCAAGGGATTTGTTTGCTTGAAACTGAAAGCAGCCCGGGGGCTCCAATGCCAACCGAGGGAAGCCAAGATTCAATCACCTCCTAGGTGGCGCCAGGTGCCCTTAACCTTCAATTGGGTTTCCTGGCCTTCTCTGTGCATAGAGTTGGTTGAAGTGACCTTCCTTCATCTCCAATGAAACAGAAGGCCTCACCAATTTTTCTCTCTGGCCCTGCTCCCAAGTGAGCATCTAGCTCCTGAAATGTGGAGATTCTGTAACTCTGAGCCTGTAAACAATGAAGCTTTGGGTACTACAGCTTGCAAGCGAAACTCTAAAATGAGACTATGGAAATCAGATCAACCTACCACTCATCCCCACCAAGCACAATTTTTGCTAAATAAGGAATGAAATAGCCTCTTTTCCCTATGCCAGAGCTCCCCACCCCAGCTCTCTGGCAGGCAACCTCTTTACACAGAATTGTTAGGAAAGCACTGGCAACAGGTCACATTACTGCTTCCACATCTTCACCCCTAATCTAACTTGATGGATGCAGCTTGACAGGGCACAGCAGGGCTGCTCTCCAGCTTCCCTGGAGCTGTGTTTAAGAGCCCCTTCTCCACAGCTGCCAGCAACTGCCTAGCATTCAAAATACCTGGGGCCACACTCCTCGGTCAACACGAGTGTGAGAGCAAAGCCCTGCTCCTAACTCCATTCCTGAGTTAGGTTGCAAGAAAAACCTATGGTCATTCATTTCCTTTTATTAGAAGAGGGTTGAAGATTTTTAAGTTAGTATAAGGGAAAATAGTGTTTCGGTGACTGAAATTGTAGTGACTCTGGGAAAGCTGCATCAATGCTTCATAGTCAATAAGACAAATCAATAGAAATGGCAACCCAGTAGAGAAAATGTCAATGACATTTCACACCTCTCACAAAATAAGAGTATTGACAACTAAGTTCCATTTAACATGTTCTGCCCAGGAGATATGGTTTGCAACAAATGTGTGCTAGGAGAGAGTTAGTTTTCCTCTGTCTAGTCCTCTACTTAAGCATTCATGGTCTTTCTGATTTTAGGAGTTTCCAGTCCACTCCACAGGCTTGGGTTAGGTTCTTATGCAACTTTCTTGAGGCAGAAAAGCAAAAGACACGTGCTAGCCCCTAATCCCGAGGAGTTCAGAGTCTAGATGAGAAAGTAGAATGCACACGATAATAATCCAAAGCAGAGAGCAGGTTGGAGATACGAGAGCTTAGTTAGAGACACCCATGGAAATTTCTGCAACAAGCAAGTGAGAGAAGCAGGGAAATGGGGGCAGGACAAGGACAGAAGTAGCAGAAATGGAGGGAAAGGGACGGAGAGAGGAAATATTTCTGTTGACTTTCAGATGGAAAGGGTAGGAAAGGGGCCACCAAGTAACTCAGAAAATCAGGGCTCTAAGAAAAGAGTAACTCTGAATCTTCCAAATAAAAGTGACTGTATTTCTCTCTCATTCCAGACCAATTTGCAAGGACTCTATGTCCCTGGCAAATCATTTCAGCATCTTCAAACCATCTGTAAAGATTAACTGCCTAATGCATTAAGAAGCATACTATTGATTAAATTGATATTTTATTTTTTATTTACTTATTTTAATGCTGGAGTTCGAACTTAGAGCTCACACATGCTAACCATGTGGACTGTATACGTTTATAAGAGTTATAAATCCTACTCTGAAATGAATGTTTTAAAAATATATTATTTTAGTTCTTTTCTTTTGTTTTCTGTCCCAAAATGCTTCAGGAGTGAGAGTGAAGGTGTGAGTCATATGCTGCCTAGCTGGGAAACTGTTAGTGAGTGAGGCTGTTACCAGCTGATAGAAAATTGGGTTATAAGCCCTATTTGTTTCCAGTGTCTCCATGAGGTCACATTAGGAGGTGATGGCTGCAGTTATGAGGGACATTTGTTCCAGTGATATTCATAAATACACTTTGTTAGGCAGTTATGTTGAGTCTACCTGTTCTCCGCTCCCTCTCTGAAAGTCAGCTGCTTTTCAGCTGTTTGATTTCTTTCTCTGAAAAAGGATGGTGCCAGCAGGGAATCTACAATTTAGGTGTGAGCCATGGAATGTTAAATTTACTGGTGGAATTTGTGCTGGAGGACGAGGCAAGATAGGAATGAGGGAGCCCTGAGGGTATTCTAACCCTAAAGATCAGTTTGTGTTGTAGCTGGCATGGAGCTGCCCGAGAGGGCAGGTGCCGTTCAAGGCTAGCAGGAATGCAGAGTGTACTGCTGAAGGGCTAGCAAGTGTCTTTCCTTCTAGGAAGGGGCTTTGTCTTTTTGGTTGTGGGTGTTGGTGGGTTCAAGAAGAGCTCTGAGTAAGTGGTACAGAATGAGGTTACATGCTCCTGGCTCTGTATCTGTGAGATAAGAAGAACTGTACTTACTTTGTAAGGTTATTCTAAGACAGAGTGAGACAACCTGGCCTGTCCTGGCCGAGCCTCAATTATGAGCCTGGGCCCTGACCCTCGAGGATGGTGGCTTCCTTCCATGTACTCTGCTATGCGAAGGCCTGGTTCAGGACAGCTAGCACTTCTGTTGCGTTACAGATGGGCTCAGCACTGGAGCATACCGTGGTGGGTAAAGTCATGCTCTCGTAGCCCCATGACTCCCTAGGGATCTAGTTAACGTTTAGATTCCTACTGAATAGGTTTTGAGGAGGACCCGAGATTCTGCTTGATTAGATTCTGCAGCTCTCGAGAGACCTGGATGTTGTTGAACCATGTACCACACTTTATTTCTGTAGGATAGACCTACCAGGGGTGGGTTACACTGGGGGAGAAAGGAGCAAACGGCTCCCTGAGGGAAGCAGGTCAGATACTGGGACTGTGGCCAAAGGCTATGTCCAAGTAAGGTAGGTATAAGGGGGCAAATTCCTGCGATGGAAGAAATCTCGTCTCATTTGTGGGACATGAGCATGCAATATCAGGCTTGAGATGATCTCAAAGCAGAAGAACTTGTACAACCATCTGCAGTTATAAAAGCTCAAAGCCTCCTTCCTCATGGTCCTCCTGTTAAAGTCTATTAACTACCTCCTGTTATAGTCAATATAGCTACCATGCCCTGTGTGTTAGTTACTTTTCTCATTGCTGAGACAAAATACCCAACACCTAAAGTTAAAGAAAGAAAGGTATACTTATCTCACAGTTTGTAGAGGTTTCAGTCCGTAGTCCCCTAGCTCCAAGGCAGGGTGGCATGGCAGACCGGTGTTGCAGAGGAGAAACGGTTCATGGTGGGCAGAAGGTAGCAAAACAGGCAGAGAGATTTTAGCAGCTTCTTTCTGTGTCTCTTATATTCTATCTAGGATATGTTAGGGTGGTGCCAAACCAATCGGTGGATGGTTTAGTAATCACACACACTTAATCCCAGCATCGCACCTCCAGGCACCTCTGAGAAAGCCCCATCTCTGACTTGTGGGGACATCTAGAAACAGACCATAACACCGTCACCATCCTTCTTGGACTCTGGTTCATTCTCTCTCTCCTGGCATTTGCATAGCCTGCAATAGTCCTTACTCCCTGCCTGCTCGCCTGTGTGAAAACCTCTGATTTATCTTTTAGATTCCTTTTTACAATCAGTTTCCCTGTGAAACTCAAAGCAGTTATACTTTGTCTATATTAAAATCACTAACCATATTTCTGAGGATTGAAATACTCTGGTATTGTATACCATTCTCCCTATAACCACAATGGACTTGAGAGCTGGGTCTTCATTTGTTAATATCTCTGTCTTCTTCAGATGTGGCGCAGTGCTAGCCATAGCAGTCACTTAACAACTCCAGTTAAATGGAGCTAAAGAGTGTAGGAGGAAACTGGCTGAGGGTAATTATGGCCTGTTCTGGAAAACGACCTGTAAAAGACCTACTAAGGGCTTTACCAAGACAGCTTGGCAATATACTAGGTGTGGCCTTCAGCTAGGAGGGGCTTGTTTTAAGGAATCAGTTCAACCTCTATTTTCCACATGTGGGTGAGATCGTACAGTATTTATTTTCTAGTTCCTTCCTTATTTCACTTAACATATTGTCCTCTAGGTTTATATATATTGAAATAATAGGATTTCCTTACATCACTGAATATCCATCATACATGTGGATATATACATTTTCTTTATTCATTTGTTGGTGAACACTTGGCCTGATTCCGTATCTTCACTATTATGACTAATGCGGTATTAAACATAGGAATTCAGATATCTGTTTGATATTATGATTTCCTTGCTGTTAGGTAGAGTACCCAGTAGTGGGATTGCTTTGATCTCATAGAAGTAAAGAGTAGAATAGTAATTAGCAGAGGCAGGGAGGGCATGAAGAGGAAGCAGGTATTGGAAAAGGCTGGTCAATGCGTACAAACCTACTGCTAGGAAAAGAAGAAGACTAAATCCTGCTATCTGTTGCACGGTAGGGTGACTGTCATTAACTGTAATGTAATGATATATTACATATTTCAACTATCTAGAAGGAATTTAAATAGTTCACCAGAAAGAGCTATTAAATGGTTGAGGTGATGGTTATGTTAATTACCCTGACTTGATCATTACACAATGTGTGCATATATCAAAATATCACAAGGTACCTCATAATTCTGTACAGTTATTATATCAGTTTAAAAGGTCTGTAAATAAAAAAGGAGGGGCCACGTACATATGTTCTGATGTGCTTGTGGTGGGCGTCTGATGGTAGAACCTGGCTAAACAGGTTCTTTGCAGAAAAGATCCTATTTCTCTCTCCAATGTCCCTACTCCCTCATTTAGGGAAACAAAGGCCAATACCAAAAACTTGGTAATAATGATTTTCTCATTTTTATATTCATAACTTATTCTTCTAAATAACATTTCTCTTTACTTTTCATATACCAAGCAACATACCAGCCACAGATGATATAGAAATGAGCAAAACATAACCCATGTTCTCAAGTACCTTATCTATGTAGGGGGTAGAGAGAAACATAAATAGACAATTTTATTGTCTTTGTTGTCTTTGTTGTCTACAGCCATTTATATTAAGCATTTTTATTTATTCTAACAAATATTTTCCGTTTATAGAATGCCCTTAATGTATAATCACATCATCTCCAAATAATAGAGATTCTTAACACTTTATCTAAACTCCTTAGGGCTAGATATTTCTCGTAAGGCAGAATTTTGATGGTAATATGGTACATGTTGCAAACATTACATAACAACCTCAGCAGGATCTGAGGAAGAAACCCATAATGAAACATATTAATATTTCTGCAGCAATATAAACATTCACACTAAGTTACTTTACATCGACTCTGATTCATTTTTGTATTTAATGAGCACCGCAAAACGTTGAGCTTTCAAAATATTTTGGATTTCAGAATTGCAAACAAAGCTTATGAGTTTATGATACTTTTTATTTCTAATATATATTAATTGTTTTTCTTTATCTTATTGAACCAGCTAGTATCACTTAAACATATTAAACAGTACTGAGCATAGTAGACATACTTGCTTTATATCTAACTTAGAGATCTGTGTGGTGCCCCCTAATAAAGAGTCATATTGTTTGGAATTGAAAATCATACTATTTATCAGATTAAGGAAGAATTATTTTCTTTCAATATGAAAAATTAGAAATATTATTAAATTTTATCAAATGCATTTGGGGAATGTGGAAGTAATCGTCTACTTTTATAAATTAGTCCACCGATAATCTTCCAATGAATCATTCAGTTGCCCTGTATTGAAAGTAAAGTTTATGAATCAGAAATATTAGATTGTTAAGCTGTTCTTTAAAGTAGTTAATTTAGGGTTTTGAATATAGATTCGTAATTTAGATTGTTTGTCTGATTGTTTTTCTTTATGACATAATATTTTACCACCTTTGGGGAGATGAATTATACCTTTCTTGCGGAATGAACTGGATAGTTTTCCGATCTTCTACTCTCCAGAACACATTATAATGAATGTATGTACGTATTATTTCTTGAATGCTTGGATTAAATCACTACTAGTTCTCTCAGAAATTAATGTCCTTTGGGAAGATAGTTCTTAAAGATGGTTCTATGATTTTTCAGTTATTGGTTTGTTCTTATTTTCTGTAACTTTCAAAACTTGATTATCTTTTATTAGATTGGAAAGATTAGACGTTAAAGGAGGAGATGTTTTTATCCTCCCCAACTGTGAGTGCATATGTCTTTGCATTATTGAATTTATGAGGTTTTTATTTGCTCTTTTAATTGTCTTTCTTTCTTTTTTTTTTTCAACCTGGGACTTCATTATAAGAGATTTGATTTGGACGAAAATGCTCCTCAATTTATCTTTCGCTGTGCCAAATTTGAAATTGGTTTCAAGTACAACTAGATTTCTAGAGAAGCATAACTTGAAAGGATGGGAGCAATCATATAGTCTAGTCTACCAGTTCAAGAAGTGAGAAAACTAGAGTTGCGAATTTAGCACAGTGGTAGAGGGATTGCCTAGCAAACGCAAGGCCCTGAGTTCCTGAGTTCAATCCCCAGCACCACCGCTCCCAAAAAGAGAAATGGGAAAACTGAGGTCTCAACTGGTAAAATAATTTATAGAAGTTCGAATGTCAGGAACAAAAGTAAACTTTGCCTAGCTCATGTAATAAGCTCAAAGTAAACACATCTATGGAACATCATGCTACCTAGTTCTCTTCCTTGCTGACCTCAGAACTTCATCTGATCTTGACTCTGGATAGTCACCCGGGGATTGGTATACAGTGATGACACTGTCCAACAACCTAGTAGATATGACTGTCAACCTTTCAGCTCTGGTCTCCAAGGATATGTCATCAAATCAATAAATGTCTTTGACTGTAGAAGAAAAGTCAGGGAGTCAAGAGCTAGTCCCGGGTACTATCAGCAACTCTTAATTCCTCCTTTAGTTTGTATTTGTTCTCATTCATTATGAAGCATTGTCTGAAACTAATTGGAGGTATCACTTGTTGATTTTACTATTCATATGAAAATCACCCAATGAAAAAAATATTACTTTGACTTTAAAGTGTGCAAAGTACACTATGCCTAGGAAAGACTGAACTCCCAGATTGTGAAAGTGGCTGTCTATGCTGCAGCAGATGTCAGCTACTGTGGATCAACTGTCACATCATGCTTTGAGCACAGTCCACAAGAGTGCTGTTACTGACTCTCATCCGTATCAATAAATATGGCAAGGGAGGCTTTTTAGTGTGTTTAGATAACCATTCAATGAGCTCATGGGATTCTTTCTCCAAGAGCTGGACTTAGTGAAACTCCCATTATTTTCATAGCACACACTTGAGACCTGATCGAAGAACTTTTGCTTTTTAGTTTTCCTGTGTAGTGGACATTTCTTCGTCTGTTCCTTCGTGCATAACAAATGCACACAGAATAATTAATTTACAATGCCGGAGAACGGGAATGCCAGGTGCTGCTCTCCTGTCCTGGGGTCTGGGGTGGCACAAGTAGGCAGGAGCTACAGCTCTGAAGGACAGAGTGATTATCTGACGAATACAAAACTGAAGAACCAGTGAGTGAGTGTAAGTCACCTTGGCCTCTGGAAACTTGCGAAATTAAAATTTTTAAAAGTCCAATTTTCCATTAATTTTAAGTACTGAACTTGAGTGGAAGGAGACCAAAGAAGTCAAAATCTACACTTACAGAACCAGCTAAACCAAAACAAACAACCAAAACATAGTGAGAGACAGCTATTAAATGACATAGTGAGTATAAAACACTTAGCACAGAACATGATATATAGTGTTTGGTAAATTTTGGATATTCTTAAAAACATATTTTAAATATCTATCTGTTTTCATTTAAAGTTTACCAAAAAAAAACCCTTAAACTCGTCTACATTGTGTCATCCAAACCTGTCAGCTCATAACCTCAAAGTGTTTTAGTTTTCTTAATGTGAGTCAGTCTCGTTGCTTCCAGAACTCCTTGTTCAGATTATCATCTTTCTGAAACTGGAATTTCTGTTCTACTCTTGTCTCCTGCAATGTGTCTGTCCCCCAAAGAACAAGACAAAGATGTTCCCTCAGATGCCCCCTTGGCTTCTCAGTGCATCTAAATGAGTACATACATTCCTTGCCAGGACCTACAAGGCCACCACTTAATCTGTCCCCTGACTGTTTTTTAACTTCATCTCCCATCTCTTTCCCCTAAGTGCTCTAATTTTCTTGTAGATCCTAGAGAAAGACAGACTGTCTCCCACCCTAGACCCTTTGCATTTGTTGTATCATTGGTTAGAATGTTCTAACACATTTCCTGAAGTCCAAACTTTTTTTCCTTCAAGTTTTATTTGATTAGAAGCTTCATAGAGAAGATTATGTGGATGGACCATTTCAGAATTTAAAATTCTACCTTGTACTCATTCTGTATTTTCTTGCTGCTTTCTATATTCATCATAGCCCAGATATTTTCAACCTGAAATTTATTATTTTTATTTTCTAGTTTCTAGCTTCTCTTTCCTTTATAATATCAACTCTGTGAGGGTAGGAACTCTATTTTATTTACTATTATATCTTCCAGGAATGAGAACAGTGTCTAGCATATGGTAGGTGGTAACTAAATAATTCTGAATGAAAGAAGGAATAACTAGAGCTCTCTAAGGATGCATGTTTATAATTGCAATAATACCCTAGCTACAAAAGAGTAAAGTATGACAAAATGAGTAGATGAGAATATTAAAGTGAAAAGAAAATAAATATTGATAAAAATTAGGTTAGCATGAAGCATTTTCCATTAAGTCCATTTCATAATCATGTTTTGTATACTTGCTAGATGAATAATATAATTGACTTTGTCAGTATTTGTTGACCACCTACTGTGTGATTGGAATTTTCAAACATACTGTTATGGCTTGTTTCCATGTCCCCCCAAAGCCTCAGGCGCCTATAGGGGGAGCTTTTCAGAGCTGGTTGGATCTAGGGCATACGATACTGGGATTAAGAGTATGTGATAATAAACTAGTCCACTCATTGGAATTAGCATAATTCTGGGCAGCACCACCCAAAAGGTCTGTAGCTTGGATGGGATAAATATTAAGGACAGTGTGGTAGTTAATTGATTACTTGTCAACTTGAGTGGGAATGGCCCACCGAATTGAGCCAACACCATTCTGGGCATGGAAAACCCGCCTTAAGGAGGATTGCTGTTAGAAGAGCATAAAAAGAGAACAAGAGGGAAGGATTTCAGCTGATCTTCTTTGGAGAAGCTTTGTTATGATTGCTTTACTTCGTAGGAGTTTTGGCTGTTTTCTTTGAAAGAGCTTTGGCTGTTTTCTTTGTTCGAGGGAGATTCAATCCTCATCTTTATTTTGGACATGCTGTCCTGGCTTCCTGTGCAGATCCCCCAGCATTCTGGCACAGACACTTTAGCTGCCAGGACTAGCCCTCGGGCCTTTCCAGCACAGATCCTTCAGTTTCCCACCGTGGCTCCTTCAGCCTCCCGATATGGACTTGCACAGGACACTGCCATGGACTCCAGGCCTTCACCTGGACCATTCAGGTCTCCAGCATGTAGACAGATGTTTTCCACTCTTCTACATCTGACTCTAGTAAGCAGTAATACAGGCAGGCTGTTGCTTGCTGCTTTCCTGCCCTCTACCTGCTGCCTTCTGCCTGCTGTGTCATGAACTCTTTCTCCTCTGTGATGCTCCTCTGCCATGCTGCCTTGCCTTGGAGCCAGCAACTATGGATTGAAACCTCTACAAACTGTGAACCAAAATAAACCTTGCCTCCTTCAAGTCGTGGGTGCTGGGTATTTTGTCTAAGGAAGACAGATTTTGTAAGACACAGGTCGTTCCTGTGACATTACCTAGCCATGTGGGTTATACTTAGGCAGAAAATTTGTCTGCATTTTGCTCTTGTCCAGAGACTTTTCCTGGGACTGAGAATAAATGCAGGCTAATTAATCTAGCAGAAAAAATTTCAAGGCAGTCTAATGTTGAGGTGGTAGCATGGCTATTGTCGGGGGCTTTTATCCAGATCTAAATTGAGGACAAAGAGCAGAGAGCCCAGCAGAATGATTTAAAATGTTTTCAGTTTGGCCAGAAGGAAACTCTAGTAAAATTGTGAACTGCGAAGCTGGAGCAGAGAAGAACTTGGTTCCTGAGAAGGAACAGGACAAGAGAAAGGATGGACTGAGGACATCACAGGAACCAGCAGGACTCCAGCATTTTCAGACTCAAAGTTGTGTTTTGAGAAGACAGCCCCAGACAACCATGTTCCAGAATGATGGTGGCCTGGGAAAGTTGTTTTTCAGGATTTGGTTCACAGTGCTCAGCACTCCAGCCACTCAATCTCTACAGCCAAGAGAAGGAAGCCCGGGTACTGCTTTAGCTGGCAGCAGACTTTGGTGTTTTCCATGTGGTGCTAGTTTTATGTGCATGCAGAATGTGAGAGTTGTGGGGTCAAGAAAACTTCCACCCAGATTTCAGAAGAAGGCCTGGGAGGCCAGGCATTGTCCCCCCTGACAGGGCGCTGTGTGAAGCTGTGAGTGCATCGTAAAGCTGAAGGTACAGTGGGAACCCCAGAAGTTTGGAGAGGCCAGGAACATGGATCATATGAGGGAAGTCCCAAGGAGTGAGTAAAGCAAGCCCAAGAGAGAAGCCATGGGAGCTACAACCACTGGCGGTGCCATAGGGACGAATCCAATGAACCGCTTTGGAGTTCCCATCTTGCCTCAGGTTGTACCAGATGCTGGATACAGAACTACAGGATATAATGTTTGCTTGGATGGATTTTGGACTTGCTTCGGTCCTAGTCCTTTCTTTCTCCCTACTCATACCTTTTGCAATGGAAATGTTCATCTTGTGCCATTGTATGTTGGAAGTATTTTTCATTTGTACAGAGGCTGGCAGCTAAGAATTTGCCTTAAATCTCAGAGGAGACTTTGGGATTGGGTGTTTCAGCAATGCTGACACTGTCAGGACTTTGACAACTCTTAGAGGTGAATTAAATGCCTTTTCCATAAAGGGATGTGCACGAGTCTTTGGGAAGCCAAAGACAGAATGTTACGGGTTGTATCCAGATGTCCCGCCAAAGCCTCATGGGATCGCAGGTGGGGAGTTTGGAAGGTGGCTCTATTAGGGTGTGCGAATTTGGATTAAATACGTGATGCTTGGATTAAAGCTGTGGATAATGGAAGCCTTACCCTGGGTGCTGCTGGCATCAACCAACAACCAACAGCCTTGTAGCTTTGATACAATATAAAGGGGCAAAAAGAAAGCACACTTGCTCCCACTGCGTGCTGCTTCACTGTCTCATGCCTCGTTTGGCATCCACTATTTCTGCTCTGCGATGCCGCTCCGCCACGCCACCCTGCCTTGCAGCTAGCTGTGAGCTGAAACCTCTATGAACTGTGACCTGGAATAAACCTTCTCCTCCATGAATGTTGGGTGTTGGGTATTTTGTCTCAGCAACAAGAAAAGCAACTAAGGCACACACCACTTAGTGCATCATTAGTGCATAATTTAGTCTGTACATAATGATTTTACGTATATATAAAATGAACTCTGGGAGGTTATCATTCTCCCTTCTTTATTTATCGTCAAGGAAGAGCAAAGCTCAGAAAGCTGTGGGTACGTGTTTGTTCAAATGAGAAGTGTGAATAATACTGAAGCCCAGCTTCTCTCCTATCATGTATCCACTTTGAGAAGTTTCATTTGTAGTTTCTCTCTTATCTCTATGTGGCATTTCTGAAGTTAACGGACCCTTCTGAATATTTTAAGTCATTGTAAGAGGAAAGAAAAGTTACTAGTTATTTAGAGGAAGTAACAGAGGTGAGACCCTGCGTGAGGAAGCTCATTCCTGTCACAAGAACCGCGAGAAAAACTTCGCTGCGTTGGGCGCGCCTTCAGCCAGCACAGAAAGTGAAGCAGAGAAAAGCAGTGAGGAGGTCTCGATCATGTTTAAATCCCTGGATCTAGCTGTTCCTGAAGTCTGGCCTAAATCCTCCTTTCCTCCATTTATTAAATAAGAAATTGCCCTGTTTGACTTAAACCAACAAGACAGCTGCATCCAGCAGTTGGAAGTTACGTACCTAAAACAGTAACTATGCGCTCACTCTGTAGTTCTCTGTAGTTACAATTCTCACCACTAGGGGACCCCGTCTGCTTCTTCATCCAGGCACATTTATCCATATACTGCGCCTGAAGATTTGTCCAGGAATGTAAAGCTGAATAGACCATTCTCCTTCCAGGGAGGCCCGACATTACTCATAAAGCTAACATTTAAAGTAATTATGTGCATATTAGATATGTGGGAGACCCAAAGAAGAAGTTCTATTTCGTGGGAGACCCAAAGATGAAGTTCTCTTTCAAGGCAGACCTGAGGGATAGACCACACCGCACCACACGGGTTTGTTCATTGAAACTGCCTCTTCAAGCCCTGATTTTAATACTTTTTGGAAATATGGTCAAAACAATAGATCGTGTCTCCAGGAGGAAATGGCATCTCAGGTCACATAATCATTTTAGGTTCATATCGTATATTAAAAGCATAATATAACTTTCAGTACCACCTGTCCATGATCCGAATTTTTACTGTAATTGTTTTTAGATTTTGAACTCATGGACATCTTGCAGAGGCTAAGAGAGTCCTTTCTCCAGAAAGACGTGCACATGTAGAATTTGTTATGTAATTTTAGTTCCGTGACATGTAATTAAAATTCCCTGCTGAATAGAGTAAACCATTTATCCCATCCACAGACATTTTCTTGGAGTAAGAACTCTCCTGAACCCATCCAAAAGCAGATACTAAGTGTTTTCTAGCCAGAAGAACATGGAAAAATGGACAGTGACCCGATAAACACCTTTACAAATATAGCTTATCATCTATACATGAATATCCTAACGTTATAAACTCCCTAGTTGAAGCTCATGAGCAAGATAAACCATTCGGGTGGACTCGTGCTTCCAAGACTGAGCTGTTCTCTAAGAAGCCAACATCGAATTCGGGAGTCTTGCTCCCAGAAAACTGTGTGTTCTGCAGCCTCCATGGGTAGGGCATTCTGTGTTTCCTCTCCATGGCTGCACAAGACGGGTTGCCTAGCCGTTGCTATTGAATTAATCAATCAAATTTTATTTTTATTGCACCATTCTGGAAAGTCATCTCCTACCCCTTTCCAGTAATACTGAAAAGAAAACTAATCTATACACCCAATTAAGAATCAAACATACGTCTTCTTGGTAATGTCTGCGTGGTGGCAGTTCCCATGGTCATTGGCTCTTGGAGTTATTCAACATTAAAGCTGAGAAAGACTATCAAGGCATAACGGCAAGCAGGTAAATTTCATTACAACCACTAAAAGAGAAAGAAAGAAAATATTTAAAATGTAAAGGGTCTCAGATGCCGCAATGTCTACAGCCAAAGCAGTACTAATAACAAGCATTTATTGAGCACTCTCCTTTCTAAGAGTTCAAAGAGCTGCTCTATGTAATATTTAATTCACTTCTACCGCAGCCATCTGATTTATAACTTGTCCAGGGCCCAGGACTCGACGAGAGAGATTGTTCAGGCTTTCGGCAATGGGCTTGGCTGCTAAAATTGCTGAGAGTGTACATTTTCGGGCATCCGAAGAGAGAGATCTAAAATCTGGAACTGAGGACGGGGGATAGCTTGGGTGCTGACAGGCGATCAACACACACTGTCAAAATGGACTGTCCCCAGAGAGATGCCCTACCAGACGGCTCATGACAGCCGTCACTCTGTGAACAGGCCTGGCCTCAGGGTGGCACTCTCAGACCTACAGCTTCCTAAACTCCCTTTGTTAGTGGACCAGAGTTGACATAGCTAGAGATTGTAACGCAATTCATAAGACACAAATTCAAAGAAATAAGAACTAAGGAAAACTACCAATGGATTTAAAGAGCAGGCATATTTCTTTCAGTGTTTAAATAGCACTATTTGCTCACCAGCATCAGTATCATTTCCCAGTATCCCCCTAAAAATAAACAAACAAACAAAAAAAACTCGGGAACTGAATCAGTAATTGTTAAGTGATTGTTAAATGATTATGGAACTGGATTAAAAGCCACCTTTTTTATCTGTTCCTTGAAGGCAATTATAGTCTCTGTCTGTCTGTCTGTCTCTCTCTCTCATTCCTCCATTTTCTTTCTCACATCCCTTGGTCTTTAACATTCAATTTTCTCCTTCTATAGTACTGTTTTATGCATACTTATGTGCATGTAGGTACACATATGCACACATGCATTCACAAAATGCACATACTTTGCCTGGACAACTCCTATTGTATCTCAAATAGCAGCTTCCTACAAGGTATTCTTCTGGGTCCCCAACTAGGCTAAGTTCTATGTTGTCTTCCCAAAGCACTCCACACCTCTCTGGTAACATTCACTGTGTGGCATCATAGTTAAGCGACATTTCCATAAGATTGTAAGTTCTACATAGGCAGAGATAGGCTGCATATTGTTCACCATCCTCTCTGTAGCACCTAAAAAGAATTTAGAATTCCTAGCACCTACTGATCTCTTAAGAACAACAGTTCAACTTTCACCTAGCATGTTCTAAGCATTCAAATGTGCCAAGCATTATGCTAAGCACTTTGCCTGTATTATCTTATGTTACCGTCACAGGTTCCAATTGTATACTGTGGTCAGCATTTTCAGAAGAGGAAAATGATGATCACAGAGATTAAAAAAGTCTTTCTGTTAGTTTCATTCCTCAGAAAACAGACCCTGAAAATAGGATTCAAATGCAAGTCGTTTATGTGGGAAACAATCCCAGAAACCTTGGAGGAGCCAGGGAGTAAGACAGAGAAGAGAATGCAGGCAGCAAACAGTGCATTATCCAGCCAGGTGCCTCTGTGAGTGACTGGAACTTAATGCCTCTGCGAAAACTCTGACAGCGTAGAGGTCAGTGCAGAACATTTTCCTGACAGTTATCCCATCACAGATGGAAGGAGGTTGGAATGCTTCTCCATTACCTTCCATCAGTCATCAGATGGGGTCTGCTAAGGCTGGATTTCAAGGGCACTGTCCTCCAGCTCTTTTGGCCTGCTGGGTTCGTGCAGGCAGAGCAGACTCCAGCCACCAGAGAAAGCCCCGGGGCAGCTGGGTGGTGAGTGTGGCACACTCCAAGGCGAAGGCCCAGGGCAACGTGGGAAGACAGCAGCTCAGTCACACACTCAAGGTTCCATTTTTAGTTGGGGACAATACTGATGTATGAATATGAATCTGTCTGACGTGAAAGTGTATGTTTTAAATGACTCTTTTTATACATATATGTTACATAAATGAATAAAAATGGAAGAGAAAAACCAAAATGAAGTATTGAACAGTATCATGAAGATTTTTCATCAGAGCTAAGATTAGCTCTGAGGAAGATTTGCTGTCCCCCAAGAAAGAATTGCATTTGCAGTGTGCGCCCTTTCTAGTTTCAGTGTCTCTCCCTTGGGGATCCCTGTCGATTTTCTTTCTCTTTCTGCTTCCCATGGTAAGGGGACTCCTCCACTCTGATTCTTTACATTTATTCTTACACTACGATAATTTTCTGATCTGGCTACTGTGGAGTCTTTCTTGCTCTATGCTGGGAGCCATGCTGTTTCTATGGTGATTGCCCATACGTCAGCTCTCCGCTCTTACGCATTGATTGTCTTGGTTAAAACCTCAGATCACTGAGGCCACAGTTCACAGATGCCAGAAAGCCCTGTATCCAGCCAATACGTTTCTTCTCTTTCATTCTCTTCCTGCCTCATGCACTTCATCTCTTTCCATGCAGCTTCCAAAATTAATTTGACGCCTCAAATTTAGTCAGTCTGTTTTATTGGCGAGTTAATGGTGCACTTCTCAAAATGTGATAGCTGTGTCTTGAGAAAAGTCATTTGTTAATTCAATTCTTCTCATTCAAATGTTTGTAAAGTAAATACCCATATCCTAGAGGTTTCAGCCTCTGCCATACCATTTAACCAGCCGTAAGTTATCTCCAGCTTTATTTGTAAAATTAAAGCCTGGCGTTGAGTTCCACAGACATTTCTTGAGCAGTTACTGTTTAGTGGTCATTGTGACAGTGGATGAAAGATGACTAAGACATACTCTCTGTTCTTCAAGTCCAATGGGAGAAGCAGACATAAAAATGTAATGCCAGTAGCCAGTCATATATGCTATCATGCAGTTAAGCATAAACTGGTATAAAAAGGCTAGGAAGTCAAAGAGATCTTACAGAAACCTAATATTTGTGGTGTCATGTTGAAAAACAATCCGACTTATGCGAAGGTCTGAGGTGTGCGCATGCATATTTCATTTAGGTGCCAACAAAGAACTCGCTTTGATCAAAAAGTGGGTTAGAAGGTAGACAAGTTGCTCACTCCTTTCAACCTCCCCCTCCTCTCCCTAGAACACTTGGGTCAGTTATTTGACAGAGGAGGCCCACCTTTCCTGATCGCCTTTGTAACACGCGCTGGTTTCCCACTGAGGAGACTGGGGTGTTAAATATGGGCGATTTTCCTGGGTAAGGGTGCTTGACTTTATTCTACAGGCCAATAATGTTTCCGGCTGTGTTCCAGAGACTCCTTGGATTAGGGAGCAGAGAGGAAAACAGAGAGCTGAGGGAAAACAGAGTGTTGTATAAGGTCTCCCTCATGTCTCTGCTTAAATGGCTGTGCTTACTGCTGTGTTAGCCTGAGACTTACGAGACAGAATTTACTCACCAGGGATCCCTAGAAGGAAAGAAGAGAGAAGGGGAAGGTGGAAGAAGGGACAGAAGAAGGAAGGGATGGGAGATAATATGTTAACTCAGAGTCACAGCATTTGAAAGGTTTTATCCAGAGTGTGAAAGGATCATGGTTGTGGTGTGGAAGAGATTTCTCTCATGACAGCAGAAATTGCAGAGAGTGTGTGTGGAACTGAGGAAGGAGGGCCAGTGAGGAGGTGAGGTGGGAATTAGCTAGAGGGTGATGAGGCCTGATCTAGTACTATATTTGTGGATATGGAGAGCAAAAGTTGGATGTAATTAAAGCACATCTCATCAGGGCCTAGTAAGATACCAGATTGTGGCAAAATAGTAACACATGTCCAAAGAGTTGTTGTAAAGGTCATTATTATAAAATGTGTTTTAACTGCACTGAATAGTGCAAATATTAATTATGAAGGTTATTTTGACCAGGTCATAGCTCTCTTTACTCATAGTCAGAGTCTTTTACAAGGCCCGCCTGTGATCCATTGTAAATTGAGCCTTTCCCTAATTGGATTTGCCTAAAGCAACAGAGAATGCCATTTGGCTACTTCTTCTCTGGGGAATGTTGATATTCAAATCTCCGGGTCATTATTTACAATCCCTATTTCCAACAAGGGAAATTTAAAATTGGATCTCATGTTAATCTCTAAAGCAAGCTCTCCTTTGCCTCTAGCATGAGCAAATATTTAAACTTGAAAAGGGGGATCTTTTCTGCAACCTACAAGTCTTTGACCAAATTATCTGCTAGGTGTATATTCTGATACTCTTAAGGATATATAGGAATATTGGTTTATTTCTTCTGTTATTAACAGTGAAATTGACGGTGAAGATGATGATGATGACTGATACTTGTTACTTCTACCAAATTTTAACATGTATTCTGTGCCAGGAAATATGCTACACACTTTCTGTACAATAATTGTCTCACTGAAGGCACAATGATGCTCAAAGTGATGGTAATTTTACACTTTCGGAAACTGAGATTGAAACAGTTTACCGAACCTAAGATCATCTAATTAATAAAATACAGAACAGAGAGATGGACTTTCAACTGTCCAGCTGGCTCTAGATCTTACACTCATTGTCTACAGGCAGAAGGACCAAGAACCCGGAGTTCTGTCAGTCATCACTGTTCACGCTCATCAATAGCAACGGAGACTCCAGCCTTATTTCTAAGCAGAAAGTATTTTCCCTGAATACTCTGGCCTCTTCCACACTAGAGTGGATTTTCCTGATTAGGGCTGTCAATACATCGAGCAGGACTTTCTAAGCAGGGAAAGTGCTGGTGCTTCACCTAAGAGAAACGAAATGACATTGACGCTCTCAGAAAATTAGGCTTAATGTGTTAGACAACACCAACCAGACTGGGGGCAGGCTGGGACATCCTTCTAGCTTCACATGAATGTGAACCTTAGACAGAGCGATCTGACATGAGAATTCAAGGAAGGCATCAAGCTGTTTAATTGGGAACTGAAACCCTCGTACCAGCATTCTATCTAAAGCTTGAAGGGACTGATGGCCAAACACAGTCAAGTTTTCTAGAGAAGTTTTCAATTTTCTACCTCTACTTCCGAAAAGGTAGATAGCTCATCATTGTGCCCAGTTCCCTTTTCTGGCCCTTTCCTTTTAACTGCATGAGAGTGAGGCGTCTGAATGTATCCCTTCTCCGCCATTGACCTACTGTATGACTTTTGGGAAAGGTTTTAAATTCACTAAACCTCAGTTTTCTCATATGTACAATGAGAATAATGAAGCACTTTACTCATGGGGTTTTCAAGTGGTTAAAACTTTATCAAAAATAGAAGATTTGACTTAATACCTAATACATGAGAGCTCAAAACATGTTAGATACTAACATTGTATGTTTGTGTGTGTTTGTAGGTATATATGTAAACATATATACATGTATATGCATTCTATACACATACACTGTATATAGATACATGTATATATACAGATATTCATGTATCTGTGTGTGTATAATTAATAACAGAATGGAGGAACATGATGTAACAGAGAATATCTCAACTTGAAGTCCTGTTTTTAAATTCCTTCTACATACGTTCCCTAAGTCTCCATTATCCCATTTATAAAATGTGGGAGAATAATCACAGCTACTTCGTTGTGTTCTGATTATCATGAAGTGATATGTATAAAAAGTTTAGAAGGGACCTTGCATTTAATAAATGGCAGTTATTATTCTGAGAAAAATATAGATGGAAAGTTTGGGAAGCAAAGAAGGTATGAGTCACAGGAATACTTTTACCATCATTTTTCCCCTTTCCTAATAATACCTCTTACTTGTGTTTGTTAATCTCTGTGGCCCCCAGTTTCCTGATTTTTATAAAAGAAACAATAATAATGAATGCATGCTTATTTTATTCATGGGTAAAGAGGACAGACTTACACTTAGTTTATATTGATATAGCTGTAGGTACAAGTATAGACACAGGCATAGATATAAACTTGATTAAGTGGCCAGGACGGTACCTGGTATATAGTGGCTATTGTGTATATGTTGGCTTCTTCCCCTACTTTTTTTGCTTTTGCTCTTCCCGCCCTCTCTATTGGGTCCCAATTTCTTAGTCTTGGATTATTTTTTACTTTTTGTTTTAAATGATCCAGGTTGATTTTAAGCTTCCATAATGACTTGGCATTATCATGGATAGGTGCCTTGATCGTGGACTTGGCAGCCTTCAGAGCCATGCGTTATAAATGTCTCCTCATTATAATTTACTCAGACTGAGCCATTCTGTTGTGAATGGACTCAGCACAAAATGGACTCAGACAATGTTGAATGTATATTTTTGTCATTAAAGAAGGAAGAAAATGCTTGGCAAATGAAGGGATTGAAAGTGAAGGTTATGAAGAAAGTTGTGAAAATAACCTCGTGAATTGAGTATAAGGGCAGAAGGTCCTCTGGGTGTTGCTAACAGTCAAAAGATGTAGGGAAAAAGGAAATGAGTACCACACTGATGACCACCCACTGCACTGCAGCATCTCTGAAAGCCATTTTGACGTACAACAGCATAGTCGGCTAATCACCTTTATGACTGAGCTCATTATATTTTCCTTTCCTTCTAATGTTGACCATACTGATGTGCAAGGACAACATTTTTGTACAGTTCCTTTCCTGTGTCCTCTATAATAGTCATATATGCCATTGAGAATACATAGGCAATAACCACACAAGGAAAAGACGATCCACATAATCTACCATCTCTGGAGATAACATTTTAAAATACAATGTTTACGAAAGGTTTAGGGACATATATAGCTTTAAGGAGACAGTCCAACCTGGGTAAGACTAAGTTAAAGAACCATTTAGGACCTCTCACTATGAGCTGGGTTATGATGAAGAAATGTTCACAGATCTCCAAGCCTTAAGGATGAAGGCCTTGGGAAGCATCACAAGACTCTGCATTCTTGACTGTTACTCTCTGTGCGCCCCACCCCAATTACCTCATCTTTAAAGATCAGAATATATTTACTTTCCCCTCCAAAAAGATTTTGATTTTCTTAGAAGTACTATGAAAATGTGAAATACCCCTGGCTTCAGCATAGTGTATAATATATTTCCATAGTCAAGCACTAATATTTATGGTAATAGCTAATATAAACTGAGTACTTGATATATGCCAGGTACTCTACTAAGGACTCCCACCTTATTCAGACCTACCTGAGGAAACTGTGGCTTTGTAAAGTCAGGCAACCAGCCCAAGGATAACACTTAGCCAACAGTGAGACTTGGATTTAAACAGAAGCCCTATGACTCCACAAATCATGTCATTACTCCTTCCTCGTCTCTTTTTGCTATGCAGTTAAGCCATTCACCAAATATTACCCTATTGTTACTGAGATCTATAGCAAGACAAGTGGTGTACTGGGTAAAGGAAATGAAGGTATTAAAATAATCCCTGTGTGTTCATAATACACGGAGTTTTAAAGATACCTGAGTAATATTCTTTCTTTTCTTCACTGTATTCTTCAGCATCTATTGGACTCCATTATTTTAAATAACCTGAGCCAGATGTCACACATATAAAGTTGAAAAAAGAGAATCCCTATTTCAATGAACTGCCAGTGTAGTACAAGGAAGGGAATTACAATCCCTGCGGGACTCCGCTGTGGACCCATCTCCAATCCCACTCCACTCTGTAGGAGCAAGGTGGAAGTTGGCCTTCTGGAGTTCAATACAGCTTCAGAAATCCCTCGATAAAGAGTTCCAGTCATAGACTACTAATTATGTGGGTTTAAGGCTTGAAATGAAACCTATTTCCCACCCTTCCTCATGAACAGGTACACATGGAGATAGACACAAGCCAGCCTGGGACCTAAGGGTATCATACACTTCCAGATTTGGTCTGTAAAGATTACCCAGTTCAAACCTCCTCACTTTCCAGATGGGGAAATTGAAACCCAGAGAAAGGTAGTGGCGGAGAAATGATTGGGTGGAGAACCCATCCCTCTGGCCCTCTCCATTGCACCTCAGTGCATTCTCTCTGATCGAAATACCCTCTGCGAAGAAATGGAGGCAGCCAAGTCTGAACTTTGGGTGCAGTCAAAGAAAATGGAATCTGTGCTGAAATTTGCCTACATCTGCAAAACTCTGTAGGTGAGGAAGCCAGCTGAGCTGGAGAGGAGGAGACCTGAGGGATCGATTCCTAGAGCCTAGTGCCGATCTACTGCCATTTCTTTTTAAATTATTATTTTAATTAATACATAGAAAACTGACCACTCTGTCAGCCCGTGCTAAATCTCCAGCACTTTCAGCTGGGCACGCTGGGGTGTGATTTTGAGACATCTTCAAGCAGAAGTTCAGAAAGCTAAAATGGGAAGCATTAATGGGTGGAACCACCATGCGTGCACTTACCAGAATCAATTTTCCACTTAGACAGCTTTTGCCCAGTTGTGCTAACTACTAACCAATCTATACTCCCTAATGGATTAAAGCGGAAAGGTCAGGAATCATAAAATCATCCATTTCCCACTCGTTAATATTCAAGTGTGGGTTCGTAAACCTGCCCCAGGCTCCGTCGCGTGAGGGTTTATTTATAACCAGGTTCCAAGGAGACCAACATCACACGGAAACAGGGATTTGTATGCAGTTTCTGAATCATGAATAAATGCATTAAATCTACACACAGACATGATACTTGACAACTGGCAAGAGAAATAGGGTAAAGGGTCAAGACCAAGTTGAGGTAAGTGAGCTACCTGCCCCGGTCTCCTAAATTAAGCAGCATAAGAACTCAATAATGAGGACAAATATTATTTTAATGGAATTGTTTTAGAAAAGTGAATTTAAGAGTTTATATTAAAATATCAAAATTCTAAATGAAGACAGAGCCAGTAAGAGTAATGATGAGCTGCATATTTCAATGTTAGGAAAGTCATAGGATTTTGAATAAGACAAGAAGTCTGGGACTAAAGCCACAGCTCTGGATATCATTAGCTGTGTTGACCTCGGGGTATTCACGAGCTATCCTTGGCTTTATTTTCTCATTATTAAAGTGGAGAGAACAGCCTCCGTGTTGCAGAATTGTTATAAGAATTAAATACACATTGAGCACAGTTCCTGATTTTATTTATTTCGATTATTTACTCATTTCGATTATTTACTCAAGTTTTATGTCTCGAGCATCATGTCTTAAGTATGTCTGTGCTTAAGCATTATGTGCAGTAATCAAGATAAAAAGGGAAATAAAAGAGCAACAAAGGTGGACTGAAACACCGGACACTCTCAGGCACTTGACTACAACAGTCATGTTTGGAGCAGGAGCAACTACAAAATGAAAGACAGTACTACGATGAGAGGTGTCCTGTGGGTCCAGACTGAATGAGCAAGGATGTCTGTCGTGTGGGGCAAGAGAAGGTATCACAAGGCACCTTTTGCCCTCTATCATCTAGCTCGGCCCATGTGTGGGGTATGTGTGGGAGGGAGATGGTAATCATGTCTCAGTGTTACAAATGAGTAAATAAAATTCAGAACATTTAGGTTAGTTCTCGGATATTGCACATCTACTCAGGAGATAAGCTCAATAATAGCCTATTCTGTCTCTCTTCTTTATTAAGATTTGGGAAATGGAGGGCAGACATCGTGGTGATGTAGGACTAGGGAGGTAGCTCAGTGGTAGAGTGCTTGCCTAGCGTGCAGGAGACCCTGGCTTCAATCCCCAGTACCATAAAAAGGAAAAAACAATACAGGAAATGGGAGCCTCAAAGGAGAGATATAGTTATTCAAAAAGTGGAGATTTGGAGAAATATTAGGTAAGAAAAGACTTAAAGACTCTTTAATTTCTTTAACGTATCTGTCTAAACTCAAGCAGTATGTGTATGCTCTGAGTACTTCATTAAAAGTATGTAGTGATACCAATGATACCATTGTATAAAATGGAGAAAATTAACTGAAAAAACTCCCACAGACACACTTAGAAGGAACTAAAATAAAAATGGGTGAATAAAAGTTGGCGTAATCACAAAGTGGGGAGAATAGCACACACACACATATACACACAGGTTATTGCAAGGAGTAGGTGAAATATCATATAACAAAGTAACACAGAGAGCTACTATTGGTAGTATTTTATTTTTAACTCTACAAAACAGTAGTTGAATTCATTCATGTGTCAATCGTATACAGATTTGACATGGGTTAGACTTTTAATGTAAAAAATAGGAATAAAAGACCATCACCTTATTTTTATGGCTGCTGACTGAGGGCCTTAGATATTCAAGAATTAGTGGTGGAGTTGATATTGTCATTGTAATAGGGAAAGAAAATTGTTTCCTATAAAGCTGATGATACCTGTTTCTGCATTCTAAGAGAAGTGGTTGTATAAATCATTATTGGTGTGAAAATAAATCTCAAAATTATTTCAACCCTCTTCCAGAAAATGGTTAGAAAAAGGAAAGAAGCCTGAAATTTCAAACTTTCTGCCATGTTTTCTGACTGGCTGAAAGGTGTTTCAGATGTAGGCAGACTTTGGTGTGAGCAGAGAATTTAATGAGTTTTGGATACACCATGGAAGGCTGGTGGCAGAAAATGTCTATTCTGATACAATATAACTTCAGACTTTATATCACTCAGAGGCATGTCAATGTACACTGCACATCTGGATACTTCCAAACATCTGGATAGCTGACCACAAGTTTGGTTTTTTTTTTTTTTCCCTTACAATTTGACTCAAACATTTGGGATCAATATCAGAAAATAGGGGCAGAATAATGACTTCAGGGAAGCTGTCAGATTGAATGTCTATAACTGAAGTTTGGAGAAGTAACACTCAGATCTGCTATGTGACAGAAGAGCTGAGAGAAGTAAATCACCCGTGAGCCCATAAGCAAGGCAGGGCAGGTGCAATTGTGATTATGAGTGATTTTAGTCCTCCTAATTGTCATCAGGAAAGCTATGAGATGTCAGAGCCAGGAGAGGGAATGACTGACGTCTCAATGATGAGTTCGTGGCAACAAGTGTCAGGGAGGCCCCACTAGGGGTAATTCATCTCTGGGTCTAGTGACACCTCACATCTGGGCTGTAAGTGAATCAGCAACAATTCAGCCATTTGTCCTATTGTCCAGAATTGGACATGAATAGTATTACTTGGAATTCAAACTCAGTTACTGTGAAATAGACATTCTTGATAAATACGGCAACAGAGTCATCTGGAATTACATGCAAACCTTTTAAACCAACTGATTAAATACAAAGGCATTAACAAGGCTGGCAGCAGCCAAAATGTAGACAAGCAGCAATATTCTGGAAGCACCCTGACTCCGATAACCACAGCATGTTAGTTTGGGGAAAGACTTAAATTGTCACTGCCAGAGGTCACAAACAAGTAGGTTGTGGGATGGGCTAATTCTTCTCAGGATGGATTGAATTGGTAGGCTCTATGTTGGGGGAGGGGTGTGTGTGAATCCCTTGTGGCACCTCTCAAATTAACCACAGACCTACCTCTCCTTTTCACATTATACCAGCTGCCTTCACATGGTTTCACTAATGTATTACCAGGCCACCTCAAAGAATTTTGGTTCACAAGGGCCGAAACTCATTTCTTTGCTTAACAAGTACAGAATCTGAAGTTCAACTTCACACTATTACATATATCAGGTCAATCATGTGTCCAGCATCCGGCCGAATGACTCAGTAAGGCATTTATTAAAATGAATATTATGTTCCCATCACATGCCTTTCTTGCTTTTAAATCCTCGGTATACAAGATGGTCATTTCTGGAATTTATATTTTAATGGGGTGGAAGCCTAGCAAGTACATGGTGTATAGTATATGTTCACTGAAAATTACCTCCTTTGGGCCTTAAACTAATGACAAAATACTTTCTGGTTAAAAATAATTTGTTGCTAAGTCTTTGAAATGTTGATCACTGTAGGAGGAGTTGGAAACAGCTTTTAACAGGATACAGTTCAGGATATGACACCCCAATATCTCTACAAAGTTACCAAGTATAGCATGCATGGCTTCCATAGACAAGAAGTGTAATTTTGCAGAAAGAATGGTAGTTTTTACATGATGTGCACACAGGAATAGACCACTTCTCTGGAAACCCACTATCTGCCTCCTCGTGAACACTACTGATTGCTACATGTAGGTACATCGCACCTATATGTTTTATGTGTTCCACCTTATTATAATGACTTCATGAGGTGAACCCATTATTATTTTCATCAACAAAATAAGGAAACCGAAGTTAACTTTTACAGGTCCACACAACTAAAACCAATATTGAAATGCAAGTGTGTGTATGTACACACACTTACCACTACTTTACTTCAAGGCCCTCTTCCATTTTGCTGCCCAGAAGAAATGTTCCTTTGAGAACAGTCAGAAATCAGAAGGCCACAGCTTTGCCTTTACACCATACATCCCAGCACCACACCCTGTGGACTGTGGCGAAGAGGCAGACCCTCCTGTGGATGCTACTAGTAATTTAGTTTCATCAAAAGAAAGCTGGAGCCAAAAGAATTGAAGATCTGTGTCTCCCCCAGATTAGCAGCCCATGCTCTCTTGCTTTCCAGTGACTCTAGCCTTTAATTATATATTGAAAATAAGGAGTATGGAAAGGAAGAGTACTATGGTCAGTTCAAGAAGAAGCACCTTTGAGATAGATGGACACTGAGTGAGTTTTGATTTACCACAGTTACTGCACGTGTGTGTCAAGCTGAAGACAGTATGTGGGTAATGGGGAGACCTCAGATGACTTCAGACAGGTGGGACTTCTCAGTTTCCTGGACCTCCAACTAAAACCTGCCCATTCTTGTTTTTTTTTTTTTTTTTTTTTACCTTTTCTCCTCCAAGATGCACAGAACTACCGCTGGCTGTATAGGTGATAAAAGGATGTTTGATGGGTCTTGGATTTAAGTGGTAGCATGAACTTGTACCTTTTATTTTCTGGTTTTGTAGGTATTTTATTGGCATGGTAGTAATCCACGATGTTTGTCAAATATTATTGGTCTCCTTCTCTTGGTAGGCATGGATTTTAGGGCTTCATTATAGGAAAGTGAGGACAACTGGAAATTGGAAATAAGGAGTTGAGAGTGACACCGTAGTAGAACTTCCCAGAGCTCGCTCTTCCCTGTGGTTCACTGGCCAACAACTTCGAAGAAGGGAGCTTCTTCCTTAACTTTTTACCCAGCTGATCACAATCAGAAAAGCGCATCCCACCACCTGTCACCCACAATGCACCTGTAGAATGTATACTACTTTGTTTCTTTTTAAGTCATTGAGCATTGGAATTTGCTTATTAGTGCATCATAACAGCCTAACATGACTGATACAATCAGGCAATTAGAAGGCTTGGAGTCTGGTAATACTAGCAAGCAGCCACTTTACGCTACAAGTTCCTCAAATGATCTCTAAATCATTGAGCTATTTTCAAAAAAGTGTTCAGCTCTGAAATGGCACTCGTATTATATTCATTTATCAAATGTTACTAGATCCTAGACATTTGAATGACAAGTGATTGTGAAAATTAAGCTCAAATTTCTTAGGAAATATATAAGTGCATTTAATGAAGTTGTAAGAACAATACTTAAAGGCAAAACAAGGTGGGCAGCAAGTATGAAATTGGAATTACAATTATGATGATTTCACATCATACTGAAAACTTGTTAATATTTTCTTTTCACACTCATGACGAAGCTACTTTTCTTAGTCTAAGCAAAATAAGTCTCTCCTTGACAAGGGCACATGCTCACCACTCCAGTCTTGTCTCCCAGTACCAGATCTAGACACTTGCTCCCCATGAGCACCAGATGTCCATACGTCTTCTATCTTTTACACAGGCTGTTATTTCTGTCTTGAGACTATTTCTATTCTTTTGCGTTTCCCCTTATTTTAGCTCATTTGAGTGACTATAATAAAATGCCATGAAGTGGGTAGCTAGTTTAGAAATAACAGAACTTTATTGCTCATAGTTCTGGAGGCCTGGTAGTCTAAGATTGAAGCACCAGACATTCAGTGTGTGATAAGTCTGCTTTCTCCTTTACAGATAGCACTTTCTCACTGTGTCTTCACATGCCAGAGAGTAAAGGCCTCTTTCATAAGGACTCTAATCCCACTGAAGAGAGATCCACCCTTATGACCTAATCATGACCCCAAAGCCTGGCTCCTAATCCCATCACTGTGGGGTTAGTGTTTCAACTTATGAATTTGGGAGACGCCATCTTCCCCTTACAGAAGGTCAAGTCTCCAAACGTCCCACGCTTTCTTCTGCGTAGTATGAACCACACTGTGTTGAAATTATCTGTTGATTGGTTTACCATCACTTCAACACCCTGGGCCTCTTGGACATAAAGGTGGTTTTTATCATCACATTTCTCCACTGCCTAAGGCGGGGTCTGGTACACAGTGTAAGCTCAATATTCCCTGAACTAATACACAGGATCAGAAATGGTAAATAAACTTAGCAATGTTAGGCTATCATCTAAGTCACCAAATCATTCTTTGGTAAACACCTGCATATGTCTGTGGGAACTGTCAAAGCAAACATTTGATTTGTCATCCCTTGATTTGTATCAGGTGTTTCCTTTTGACTAGGAAATTTAGTTATAATCCCTTTTCTTACTAAAAGGGATAGTCTATTTTAAAAAGCAATGAAAAGTTACTAAGTTTTGGAAGTGTGAATCTTGCCAACTAATTAATGATCATTTTGGACAAAAGCACAAAGTAAAGGTAGATATCAGAG